>APFE030511597.1:261084-341130 GCA_000404065.3 Pinus taeda
AATATAATGAAAAATCAAGCTGGTAGTCTCGGTTTTGAGATCCAGTGGGAAATCTCTGTGTATATGTTTTTTATGTGTTATGCTCTCGCATTTTTATTTTTCCTGTGATTTAGAATTCGTATGCAGGTAATTTCTGTACAGGGTTAAAACCTACATTTTTGACCTTGACTACTTCATTCTAGTGCTTTTAAGGACGAGTGCACCCTATCCCTTTAGGGAATTTCATTCAGCAACAAGTTTCTCAGTTCTACACTAGCTCTTATCAGAGCAGGTTTTCCCTTTCTAGGGGTGCAGTGATTTTAGAAATTCAGGAAAAATAAAAAAAAATATTGAAGCTTCCTCTTCCAGAAGCTTCCAAGAGTTGTTACAACCATTTACTTTGGATAAGAACTTTGAATCCTATCTCCCTACCTTGGAGTTTTCACCTCTTATCCCTTGAGCTCATCCTCCCATCAAGAGTGTATCTCAAGCCTAGATTGGTAAATGGATAAGATGTCCTAAACTATCATCCTCTCCTATATATTTATTGTCATCCACAAGCTAGAGGTTGGATTTTGGAGACTACTCATACCCTTATGTTGCTACTTTGATCATAAAAGATTATCATTCTCATGCATTATGGTTTATTTGAGGTGTACATTGTGCCTAGGAAGGACAAGTCAATTTGGGAGGATCTCTACAAGATCAACTTTCACTTTTGGTTGTAAACTTTCTCCCTTTCATATTAATCCAAAGAGTATATCGTTTTCCTACATGTGCTATGTTGTTTTTACATACATGTGTTTCAATGTTATGTTGACCCATTGAGTAGAGTGATTGGATAATGCTACATAGATGTTATAGATCTTTGGCTTGTGTTGTTTGTTTGTGCAAGATCTAATTATAGCGATCAGATCTACAGTTGGAGTTGACAAGCCAAGAGGAGAGGAGATCATGTGACATATCATAAGTAAGCATCTTTCCATTCTCCAATTCTTTTAAGAAAAAATTTATAGTCTTTGATTTCTATTGTTCTAGACTGGGTCACTAGGTATAGGGAAGATACTTATGTCTGCAGTCGTTGATTCTGTATAACAAATTGGTGACCATACTAGGGATCGATTCATTCCCTTAGTAGTTTCCTTCACTTTTTCACTTGTTACACCTCTTGAACAAACCTATAGTACCTCACTCATCTTGAATTGACCCTGGGAAGACCTTTCATTAAGCTGCATTTGATGTTTGTGTCAGAAACTAGTTTTTCCTTTATTAGTGCACCTCGTGGTCTGCTAACATAGTGTTGTAAGGCACCCTAGCCTTCCCTGCACCTGCGTTGCAGAGCACTGGTAGCATATCTTCACCCGCGCTGACCCTTGTTTCATGGAAAAAATACCTTTTCTTTCCTTTCTCTTTGATTTTCTTTGGTCCAGCTTGTTCTCCTTATGTCTTTGAGCGTGTCCCTGTCTCTTTGAAGCTAATACAACACTTGATTTTGTGTGAAATTGAGTGACTTTTCCTTTGGTCATTAATCAGTGGTTTGCTTCAGTTTCTTAACATTTTTTTAGTGTTTTTGCTTAGATTTTTGCAAAAACAAATCCCCCCTCAATCGTTGGGGGGCTAAATTGCATTTGAGTATTAATCACCTCTTAGTGTCATCACCTTTTTTTATAAGATTTTGTTCTTCCTTTCTTTCTTCTTATCAATTCAAGTTTGTATGCATAGATTGATTGTTGAATTTGAAAAGTAGCTTTTACATTATAGTTAAAGTCTGTGTGGTTTATTTTCGTTAGCGATCAAGTTGCATTCATATGTTTCTTTGCATTTGAAACATTAAGAGAAAAGAAAAGAAAAACAATTATGTCCATTGCATATAGGGCTTTGATTTTGATTAGAATAGCGAAGTTGAGGAGATTGATTGTTGCATCACTTGTTTGTTGCATTATTGATTGATTTCTTCTTCCCCTACTTAGTTAAACCTTTCATTATTAAAAGGAAAATGAAAAGTGTTCTTTTATCATATTAGTTGTATCTTAGGTGTGTTCAGGTGACATTAAGTTTTGAGCCTTGAAATCAAAACATAATTCAAGATAAACTTTAAAACTCACTCAATTAACCTAAGGAGCATTTGAAACTTAACGACACACATAGAAGTCTAGGCTAGAGACATGTTCCGACATATTTAAACATAGGAGCTATCATTTTTTTCTAGCGTTACACTCCTAGGGTGATATCCCAATCCACGTACGTAAGTGTATTAGATCGTTCTCCACGTACCTTTGGGTATATTGGAGGGCGCTCCACGCATGAAAAGTATATGGGAATTCTCTCATTGTATGGTTATGCATTAGACAATACTACCATCGAGTATATTTTGGAAGTCTCCTATAGGTTGCTATCAATCCATAGATAACCGAGTTGATTGCCTTGTACATTGTGATACACCAAACACAACATTCGAGGATATTTCCTACCCTACGTAAATCCTTCACTCACCATGCTGGTATATTGCAATTCCGAGTGACTTGCTACACCATTTTTCCTAGTTTATCCATTTGTTTTATTTGTGTCTTTAATTTTAAAATCGATTAGTTCACCGTAGAATAACATCCTTCTTGTCGAACAAACCCTTAGTGGATCTTAGATTGAGACTAATGAAAAAATTTCCTGATTCCACCAATCAAGGAAACCACTCTGATGAGAATCTTGGTCCTTTTCCTCCTTTTGGAAATATTGGTGCTCCTTATATGGGAACGTTGTTCCTTCCCATGTTTACCGTTATTTTTTCAGTTTGGCTGTTTTCGACCACTATGGATCTGAATTTCCAAACTTCTCCTCAACCAAGTTCTCCTCCACCTAAACAATATCAACCTCAAGTTGATCCTGAAGTTGACTCTTTTTCTTCTTCACTTGTTGTTTATTCATCCCTTTCTTCCTCCTCGCCTGGTGAAAGTCTTGATTCTAGTAGCCAAGAAGCTAAGAAGAAGAAGAAAGAGAAGAAGAAGAAGAAGAGAGGGGAGAAGAACCAAAATAAGTAGGGGGGAAACCAAGCAACCATTGCTACCAATGCAACTAGTATGGATAAATATTCCAATGAGCCCCGCAAAGTTAAATTCCCTTACAAGTTATGTAAGGGTGATCACCTTCTTAGAGATTGTCCTGGTATTCCCAAGGTATTAGAAGTGTGGTCCATGGACTCAAATCAGCCTTTTTCCTTAGCTTCTAGAGATCATGTTGGTGACAAACCATCGACTAGTGGTCATAAGGTTCACAAAAAGAAGGGTAAAGTTAAGTTTACTTGTACCTTATGTGAAAGAAATCATCATATTCATCATTTTCCTTATGTGGATAAGGCCTCAAAAGTGTTGGAAAACCTCATAGCTTCTCAGCCCCGTCTTTCAGCTAGTTATTGAAAGCTTTCCCCTAATCCTCCACTAGTTGATTAAGTGATTGATCAAAATCCAAATCTATTCAATCTCACTCTCTCTTAATGTGAATCATGTTAGGGTCTATAAATTATAGGATCTCAAGGTGATTGAGTATTTTGTATTTGTGATTTCATATTGTACATAATTTCAATATTCAAATGATTTCCAAAACTAAAAAAAAAAAAAATGAAAAGAGGGTATGTTAAAAAATAAATAAGAAAAAATGTAATAAAAACCCCACAAAAGGAAAAATAGAAAATAATAGTGAAAGTGTTGCAAGTCTAAGTGTCACTACTCATAAGTTAGTTATTTTAATTCATTATCAAATAAGGTTGTGTGAAAATTGTTTTTGAATGCCACAATGACTGAAATTTTGTTCAAGTCATACAGTTTAATCATAACTGAACACATTTAAATTTCCGTTAAATAGGTTAGTGAATAAAGGTTTACCAAACAGTTTAACCTCTGTAAATCAGTAGCTAGGTAGAAATAAAATTGATTCAATAGTTTAATATGAATCAATAGTGAAATAAGTGATAGGATGAGGTAGATTTTTACAAAAGAAAAATGATTTGGGTCAGCTAGTTTAAATGCACCCTCCAAACAAGAAGAGAAAATGTTAGCTTAGAAAAAGAATTAAAATATGAAAGGGTAGGTAGAAGCACTATGGTGGTTAGAGGAAAAGCACGAAAGTTTTATTCTAAGATGAATTTCAAATGTATTTTCATGTACATAGCAAAGGCAAAAAAAAAAACAGAGTTTGACTCTAAAGTTCAGCATATCAAGTGATTTTGGTATATAATCCCATATTCCTAAGTTTCATTACCCCACCATACACTCCAACAATTTCCCCCTATGCATTGAATATTTTTCTAGACCCCACCAAACGCTCTGTCACATCGCATTATCATCCCGCCACTTCTTGTAGAATTTTCTCTACAAATCAGTTAGCTCACTGATATCATGTAGAAATTTCACCTACAGATCAAATTGGCATCTACCATAAACTTTGCGGAAGCTTAATCGAGCATGAGCAACATCAAGCATGAACCGATATAACTGAGAATGAGAAGTGATCAACCATAACACAGAAGATATAACCTAGGTAAAGCACCAGCCTAAAGCCCCATCTCTGTATTATCAATCAAGTGGAAATCCTCAACAACATACAAAAATAATCAGCTCAAAAGCTATCCTGCTCTCTCTGTACTCTGATGATATAGCTCATGGACTATCTAGGCCTATATATATAGGCTCCACAAGTCCTCAAAACTCCTATTTCCTTGCACAGTTTTGATTGGGGTCCAATTACAAAACACATGTAAATTGGCCAGATCATACCTGCTTTCAACCTCAGGTCCAACTACGCAATCCTTGAGGACTCAAGTTCCTCCTGCATGCAAGGAATACTTACTAGAAATATCCTAGCAATTGACAGAACACGGTCCCACCATCTGATCACAACTGGGTCTCTATTTGAACTGCCATGCATCAGTTATCCATGAGAAAATACTCAGTTATCTGAAATAATAGTTGTCACATGCATGCAAGCATCAACAAACTATATCTCATTAATTTAACAACTTGTTAAATTAATCTAACTGAACTTGACTAAGTTAAACTAAGTTAATTGATCCTCTCAATATAGAACTCATCCTTAATTCCTCAATCAGTTGAGCAAATTAAGGACACATTCCCCAATCAGTGGAGAAATTATTGCATGTTCTCACAAAGACTTCAAGTTTGCTTTTCCTTAACTAATTAACTCATGGAGAATTAAATAATTAATATTCCAAACTGTTGGTAAGACCAAATTTGAATTTACTTCCTATAGATAGACCAAGGATTGCTATAAATAGGAAGGGACCCAGAAATGCTATTTCTAGAATATTTTTACCAGTTTCACCTCTCACCCAAGGTGGCCAAAATTCGACACTGGCCAAACTGTTATTTTTAGCAATTTCTATTTTTACATTTCTTGTTGCACACTTTTCAACACTCCCTCTCAATAAGAAAGGCTTCCTCTCGAACCCAATCCTGTAACTCTGGAATGTTCTACATGCAACACATCTACCAAGTTTGGTTGCTCCAGCAACACTCAAAACAAAAAAACTCCCAACTGACCACTTTGTTGGGCTAGAAATATACTTTGATGTTGAAGCTCTACCTATTGCTGACAAGTGCTCCCTCTTTGACCTTTGCGCTACTGCAACATCTGGCACCATTGCACACCTCTCTATGCCATCCTGCACTGTAGCTCTCTCTACCACTCCATCCGCATCTCTCTCTACCCAATCAGCTAGTCCTTCTACTCCTCATCGGGGCTCCTGTAGCAAAATCAAATCAAATAGGTTGGGTACCTCAAGGATCCTACCCCCATATCAGAGTCCATGGGATGATCAGTCCACATCGCCCCACCTCCTACCTGGAGGTATGGCTGCATGTGATCCCTTTGCCCACCTGGCTCGAATTTTCCCCCTACTAGAGGTCTCTGCATGAGTAGATGTCTCTACTTGATCTCCACTTAGCTTCGCCTGTTGTGGATACTCCACAACCTCCTGAAGCTGTTGCACTAATTATGGATCCTCCACAGTTGTCTGAGACTTCTTCCAACACTGCATATTGAGAGGTAATTTACTCTCCCTCTCAACCACCAAGTATCTAACCTTTGCCTTGCTCCTCAAGTCTTTGCATGCATCTTGTACCTTAAGAGGATACAGGTTCTTGACCCGTGAACTGATCTACTTCACCTATCTAGTGATGATGTGTCTAAGGAAAACCTTTCCCTTACTGAAGACTACATCATAGCCTTTGTCTTCCAGCATCGCGATCGACACCAAGTTTCTCTTCAATCCTAGTACATACTTGACATCAATCAAGGTAAGGCGAGCTCTATTCTCCCTCTGAAAAATAACCATGCCCACACCTAAGACACTATACTTTTCATCGTTACCCATCACTATGAGTATCTGGAGATCTTTCTCCTCCAAAGTACTAAACAAACTCTTGTCGCCGGTCATGTGGAAAGAAGCTCCACTATCAAGAAACCAACCACTTCCCACCATGGATGAAACCATGCATGCGAAGAGTGTGAAATCCAACTCGAACTGTGAAGCAAGTGCCTCACCCTCAGATCCTTCCCCAGATCCCTTCTTGGATTTCCTCAATGGACAATTTGTAACAAAATGGTGCACCTCATGACAACGAAAGCATCGCACTTTCGACTTGTCAACCTTCTTCCCACCACGGGAAGAAATGGATTCAGAAAGAGAAACCTTCTCCTTCCCCTTCTTCGCCTTACTCACTAAGGCACAGTTTTCTTCATCCTCCATCGATGAAGAATCGTCTCTGGTGCTTCTTCTTATCTCCTCCTACATCAAATCCAACCAAAGTCGTTCCCAATCTGGCAGTTTCTCTCTTCCATTAATCGAGTCCTAGTAGCTTTGCTAGCTCTTAGGAAGACCGAGGAGTGCAAGACTCACCATGTCATCATCAGGGGTCACGATCCCTACACTTCCAAGCTCATCCTTGCATGAGGTAAGCTTGTTTAGATACATAGAGATCGTGTCCTCACTTTCACACTTGATCTTTTGAATTTTGTCCTTCAGTGCCAGCTTCCTCTGATCATTGCTATTCTGATAAAGATCTTTCAATCTTTTCCACATCGAAACAGAGTCTCCTTCCCATGGAGGCTTGAGACAATGTGATCTCGAACTCCCTCCAAGAGGATTCTCCTAGCTCTAGCCACACACTTATTCCATTCCGCCAGTTGAGTAGCAGTAGTCAGCTTCGGGATTTCTTGATGAATGAAGTCCTTAAGGCCATTATCTTCTAATACTGCCTCCATGTGATCCTTCCAGACTATATAGTTTGAGCTACCATCCAACGCATACTCAAGCCTCAAACCATAGAACGCCATTGATGAAATCTAAAATGTGATAAGAACTCGATATCTATATCAAGAACACTAAACTTCGTACTTCTCTCTCACTCTTCTTGATCACCTGTGCTTCGATACCATGTAGAATTTTCTCTACAAATCAGCTAGCTCACTAATATCATGTAGAAATTTCACCTGCAGATCAAACTGATATATGCAATGTACTAAAGCATAATACTAGATCTACATCTACCATAAACTTTGTGGAAGCTTAATTGAACATGAGCAACATCAAGCATGAACAGATAACACTGAGAATGAGAAGTAATCAACCATAACACAGAAGATATAACTTGGGGAAAGCACCAGCCTAAAACCCCATCTCTTTATTATCAATCAAGTGGAAATCCTCAACAACATACAAAAGAATCAGCTCAAAAGCTATCCTGCTCTCTCTGTACTCTGATGATATAGCTCATGGACTATCTAAGCCTATATATATAGGCTCCACAAGTCCTCCAAGCTCCTATTTCCTTATGCAGTTTTGATTGGGGTCTAATTACAAAAAGCATGTAAATTGGTCAGATCATACCTGCTTTCAACCTCAGGTCCAACTACACAATCCTTGAGGACTCAAGTTCCTCCTGCATGCAAGGAATACTTACTAGAAATATCCTAGCAATTGACAGAACATTGTCCCACCATCTGATCTCAACTGGGTCTCTATCTGAACTGCCATGCATCAGTTATCCATGAGAAAATACTCAGTTATCTAAAATAATAGTTGTCTCATGCATGCAAGCATCAACAAACTATATCTCATTAATTTAACAACTTGTTAAATTAATCTAACTGAACTTGACTAAGTTAAACTAAGTCAACTGATCCTCTAAGATGAATCATCTTAATTCCTCAATCAGTGGAGCAAATCAAGGACACATTCCCCAATCAGTGGAGAAATTATTGCATGTTCTCACAAAGACTTCAAGTTTGCTTTTCCTTAACTAATTAACTCACTGAGAATTAATTAATTAATATTCCAAACTGCTAGTAAGACCAAATTTGAATTTACTTCCTATAGATAGACCAGGGATTGCTATAAATAGGAAGGGACCCAAAAATGCTATTTCTAGAAGATGTTATTTTTACCAGTTTCACCTCTCACTCAAGGTGGCCAAAATTCCACACTGGCCAAACTGTTATTTTTAGTAATTTCTATTTTTACATTTCTTGTTGCACACTTTTCAACAATTCTCCCCTCATCCGCGCCCAACTTTCAACATCTGAAGGCCCACGCTGCGTTTCGGCCCCCCTTCACCATCTGAACTTTACCATCGGAGGGGCCTGAAATGGGTGGTATTCGAAACTGCCTCCACTGCAACATGTCAACACCATATGATTTCACACCCCCTCGACCGAAACCATTAACCGCCTCCCGCCCCTCTGAAAAGCAATTTATTCACCTCCCAATAACAACGCTCTATCTGTTGTCCTCCCTCCTCTCACCCTCCACCACGTCATCTACCTGTTGATCCCGCCAATCACCTTCACTCCCTCCAAAATTAAATTGTTAGGAAATTAAGTGGCTTAACTGTTAATTCAACAGACCTGTGCCACCATCAATGGGAAAGCCTAGAATATTATATAATCCAACCTTTTCACCTATTCACAGTTATTGTTCTTATACATTGTTATTTCTTTGTTAAAGGTGTACCAGACCAAATTGCAAAAACTTCACCAGGCCAGGGACAGTGCCAGCAAACCAAATTTTAGGCCATTACCTATGTTTTTGTTCGCAAATCCCAATCCTCCCTACGTACTGTAAATCCATATTTCACCATTGTCCTTAACTTTATCCAATCATGCATCCAAAAGACAAAGGACCAGAAGAACTTGTGAGTCTTCTGATCCACCCTCCCATTGATTTTCACCACATCCCTTTGGCAGACAGAGACTATAAAATTCATGAAACTCTTTGTGAATTTGATCTTTTTGAGATGTATTGTTGGCTAGAGGACAAGTTTATTGATAAATCTAATGATATTCAACTATGGGATTCCAATTTTTCCCGCTATATCTTTCCCCATACCCATAGCACCCCTGAATTCATTAGGAAGTGTCATGCTTGCTATCTACCCAGCCAAAGAGATATTACTGACCCCACTGGAGAAATTATGTTCATTATCACTCCTCAAGCTATAGACCAAATGATGCCAGCCCCTACAGTAGAGGACGTCACACCTTTTTCCCATGAAGCACTGACTGAATTGTATTAGAAGCTGGATTTTGCTAGAAGGGCCAACACCCTTCAACTTTTCTTGACTGAAGATGCCCCATTACCCAAGAAAATCCTCCCTATCCATCCTCCATTTTCCCTGAGAGAGCCAAGAAAATCATCACAGTCATCTCCTACCTCCTTGGCTATTACTTAGAGCAGTGGGTAGATGAGGCAATTATAGGATTTCTTTCCATTTTCTCTGCATATTCCAAGCCTTCCATCTTGTTTAACTTCAACCAATTTCTTGCATATTTTATCCATGAGCAGTTTATCAAATTCCAGACTAAGGAAGTATTCAAATATGCTTTTGTGTTAGTTTTTATGTTTTCATATTTTCAGGGAGACAACCTCAAGCTTGCCTTACAAAAGCTGGATGAAGAAGGAAATCAGCAGTCAGTCATCTTTTGGACTACGGTGGTAATGAAGGAACAAAAGGAATTTTCATACAAACAGTTCATAGATGTGTTTGTACATCCAGCATTCAGTCTCCTAAGTAGCAAGACAGAGCCAAGGATTAGTGAAGAAATTAGGAAAGTTTTGCAGCTATGAGAGTCCAGACAGGGGATTGGTAACTTTATTAGAATTACACAGAGCTTAGGGTATTTGGGTGTGGAGCTTGCCCCTTAAAAGCTGCCAAAATTTCTCCCAATGAGGATTTTTGCTCTAGAATACATCAGGAAAATGCTCAATATTGATTAGATCCACTTTATAGCTGCCAAGAAGAAATCCCAATTCAAAATCAAAACTCAAGTAGGGCATTTCATTTGCAACAGCAGGAAAGCAGGGGAAGAGGCAGATAAACTACTAAAAGAGATGTAGTTCAGCCTCAGTTTCACCTTGTCATATGATCCATTGGGGTTCATCTCCAAGTTGAGGGTAGAGAACAAATCTACTGGTTATTTTCACACATCCAGATTATAGATTGAAATATATAAAAACCAACTAGAATGGACTTAGAATACTCTACAAGAGGTAGAGGAGCAGTTAGTGTCCACTTCAACAGTGCAGACTCCTCTCACAAAGGAGAAATCAACAAAAAGGTGCAAAGAGGAAGAGTCACATTCAGTGACTAAGATTTCTAGTGAAGGCTTTAAAATCATGTACAGAAAGAAGGCCATGTTGCATTCTAAACTAAGCTTAAGCAAGGATTTAGAGCAAGAGAACATTATCACCACTAAAGAGCCACTTGTTTCCTCATTAGTGGGTGATCAGACTACATTGTCTCCCACTACCTCTACGGCTTCACAAGATCAACAGCAGGTTATGCAGACCATCACAACTACCACAAGGGAGACAGAAAAGAGTATATTTGAAATTTTCAAGGAGATTAAAGTGAGGAATGAGTCCCTGAAAATCAACACATACACTCAATTCTGGAAGCAAACTTCCAACTCTCAAAGCAGGTTGTTGTCAGCCTTTGATTTAGAGAAAGGTAAAATGCAAAGGGCATTCCTCCAAGCACAGATTCTCCAGCCCAAGGTAGCATCAGACTACAAGAAGACATCATTTGAATTTGATGTGAAAGACATACATCCCATTGACCAAATGTAGATGCACAAGTAGATGATTTCATCTACTCTCACTAACACTACTATGAGTTTGCCTAAATTACAAGTTACATTGGCCAATGTTCAATCACAATTGAAGATGGAGAATGTCTCTGCACTTGCCAAAGACAAAAGGATCAAAGCTTTGGAGGACTTGGTGATCAAAGTAGGTTATGATCCTACAAATATCAACGCTGTAGAAGAGATCATGAGGGAAAAGAATACAAACATCGCAGAATTAAGGAAGCAGTTGAAGTTACCAGCCACAAAAGATCCTCTAGCCAAGGACATTGAAGAAACAGAAACACAAAAGGCAGATATGATGAAGCTCATCATGGAGCAAAATGCGCAGTTGAAGAAAATGGAAATAGAGATGGAAAGATAATCAAAGAAAAGGAGCAAGCTGCCAAAATGGTTGTTGTCCTTTTGGAAGCACTCCCTATCACAACAATTCCTACAACTACATCTTCTACAACAAACACAGGGGCTGCTGCAGATTAGTTGGAAAATGCAGTGCAGAACATGTCTCTCCAGACTAAAGAAATCAAAATATTGCAAGCTCAATTCAATCTTCTACAAGATTAGAAGACTAAGACTAAGACTTTCCATGCAACTGAGCTACAGAGAGCTCAAAACCAAATAGAAATATGGAGGAAATCAACAACTGAGTCCTCTATTGGCCACACATTGGCACAAGTCAAAGAAATTATATGGAACAACATCATTGAGGCAATAGATGAAATTTGGCCTTGTATCTAGATTATATTTGAGCAAAAAGAATTGATGAAGAAAGCAAAGCAGGCCATTTCCACTATCAACAATGAATTGGGAGAAATCCCTACCACAACTAACCACATCATCAAATTTCTCAACTCTAAAAATAAATATGAATTGGATGATTTGGGAGTAGATGACAGAACAGAAATAATCTTAGAAGTAAAGAAAGTTTTGACAAAAAAGAACTTGGTTGTGCAGCTGATAGATAAATGTCACACTTTGGAAGTAGCAGTTAACAGGTTTTTCACCAGAATAGAAGCACTAAATAAGAAAGGCATGCCTTCTTTATTTGTGATCAATGACAAGTTGATGACTAGGGAATACTATATGATGAAGCTGAAAGACATTGCAAAGAATACGGCCAAGTCTTCCCACATCAAAGGTGTTATGACAGGGAGAGCTTTTTATGAAGCTATCAACAACATGAGTTTCATCCAACATGAGATAAAACAAATTTTTGTAGTAAAACCCACATTCGCTCGGTATATTGAGGTAGATAAGATCTACTGCAAAGTGACAAAAATTGCCATTCCAGATGAGGAGCGGTGGGATAAACTATGTGAATTCCAATATTAAAGAAAGGGTCAGCTTCACCAGCATGACACACAAATAGTGGCCACTCAACAACTGTTCTCCACCAAAGCAGTGCCAGATGTCCAGATCACTTTGCCAATTCACCCCTTTTGGTCGCATTATTTCATTTATGTTAGTCTAAAGATAATAATAGAATGTCATGTCAATGAGGCATTAATTGTAACCTTTTTTGTAAATTTTGCCTAAATACTTCATTCAGTTGAAGTATTGCGGGTTGGTTCCTGATCATTGTAACTCTTTTTATCAAAGCATTGTACTTTTCAATGTTGCTAGAGCATCATTAATAAAAAGAGTCTTCACAGGATACTCGTGTTGCGATATATTGGTGATGTTTTTCTTAGCGTAATTGTGTTTCCATTTTTATTCTCTATCTGTTTATCATCTGAAATCTAATTGTAAAATAGGGGATGTGAAAAATAGTATATGTTTTTGAGCACCTTATTTGGACTGCATTTACAATCTGTATGTTTTCTCTGAAGTCTATTTGATAAATTCTTAAATTATTTTCAATCATTATTGAATCGTATCTTTTCTCCATTCCATAATTCAATTTAAAGATCCAGTAAATGTCACTAGCTTGCCCTGTGATTACTCCTTTGAACTTTTGATGCAACATCCAGCTTAATTTGACTCCACAGACCAATGGAAAGAAAGTAATTTGATCAGATGAACCAACCAACCAATCAAACAAATTCAAACAAACAACCAAGAAAAATCATAACTAGCCTAAAATCAACTTTAAAAACCAAGCTAAATCATAAAGAGAGATCCCTCTCTGAAGCTGGCAGGGCTAGATCCCAACTTCAAAAGTGGTTTTGATGTTGTCCAATATATTTACTCCCACAACCTCAAAAATACAGAACGATAATATAGTGGCAACCATACTAGAGAAGAATACATTTTAATCCAAAACATTAGTATTCCCTGGTTTAAAATCAGTATTTCAGTAAGCAATTACTATATCAATATGAAATACATGATCTGAGGTCATTTTTGTAAATATCTGTTGTATCTTTGATTTTGATTTTGATTTTTGTGTGATGATTTTTCATAACCCTGGCTCCCAAAACAATTCACACTAGGTCTCACCCTGATGCCAACCCTGCTAAAATTGTAGATGACCTTGAGAAACTGGTGAGAAAGAAAAGCTTTACCGAGAGTCAAGGTAGTAATATTTCCTTGTCTAGATTAAATTCTCCTCTGGAAAATACTCCTTTGTCAAAGGTCTAATTCCCTCCCAGAGAGATTTGAAACTTTACAAGATATAGAACTTGATTTGCCTTTTCAGCAAAGTTTGTTTAGATCCAAGTCTGGGGATTTTATAGATCAAATTGTCATAGACAAATCCATACTACAACCATATGTTTCCCAAACCCAAAACCTTGAAACATATTCTAATCTTGAATATTTACAACATTTTGATAAACTACAAGGTCCAGTTTCAGTATTGGACCAAGCTATACAAGAAGCTTTTATTCAACAGTCTGTTGAATTCTCTACTTTAACTGTTGCAGCAGCCTCTTTGTCTAGTCAGTCTTCTCAGTCTGTACATTTACAGCCTCCCAGCCCTACTCATTCTTTAGCTTCAACTTCCCTACCTCTGGTTTCTCAAACTACTATACCTATTATCCCTTTAGTTATCCAGACTACACCTACACTAAGTCCATCATCAACTCAATATGCTAGGACAATTATGGCAGGAAGGTATGCACCTTTGGTATTATCAAGCTAGCTAAATGCTATGTCTATAGATAATATTGGTGCTTACACTGCCCAACAACATGTAGATAGGATGAATGATGTGTTTGATCTCCAAGAAGTGGATGAAGCCGATGTTAAAATTAGATTGTTTGACCAGAGCTTAGGAGGTGATGTGAAGAACTGGTTTAGGGGTTTACCTGTAGGAAGTATAGCCAAACTTGTTGCTTGCCATCAAGATTTTTTAGCTAGATGGGAAATCAAGAAGAATCCCCTTCAACTCCTAAACGAATATAAAAGGTTAAAAAGAAAACCCAATGAAACTGTCGAAGAGTATTGTGAAAGATTCAATAATGTTTACAATGTCATTCCACAAGACATCAAGCGCTCCCCTGGCCTTGCCCTAATTGATTTTCCATATGGCTTTAATGTAGATATGGAGTATCAACTTAGGGAAAGAGACCTGGAAACTTTGGAAGAAATGCAAGCAAATGCAATTAAAGTTGAAGCTAGCATTCTGGCCAAAAAAGCCAAATTGAAGTCTAAACGCAAAGTAACCATAAAAGAAGAACCTTCTACTTCTATTGTTGACCATAAGATTGATAACCTAGTCAAAGTAGTGAATCAAATGATGCAAAGAGTGACCATTAATGACCAAAATTTCAACAAACCAGAAACCAAAACTTTAGAAGAAATACTCCCCAAATTAAACAAAGAAAGCAAAAGGTACCAGATGAGTAGATTTAGCCTCCTTTCCAGGAAAATTACACAAATGGTGAGGGGAATATTGTGGAAGATTTGGATGATAACCAAATTAATTTGTTAGGGATAAGTGATGATGAAGTAGTTTTCCTCACTCAGGAGGAACAAGAACTTTTTCTTATAGCCCAGACTGAAATGGATTCTAAAGAGTCAAAGGAATACAAACAAGGATTTGAAAATGCCATAATGGGAGTTCATAGGCAGTATAACCTTAGAAATAAGAAAAATCAAGATACTGCAAACAAAAAGAATGTTGAAAATCCTGTTAAAAAGGTATTTGATTCTGATCCACGAAAACAACAAAAAATCCCCCGAAGAGAACCACAGAAAGTCTTACAAAGAAGCCAGTAGAAGCTACCATGAAAAAGGCAATTGATACTTCTTATAGAAATACTCAAACTGATCTATCTTCTACCGGCCAACAAACTGAACCGGACACAAAACTAATTGTTGATAAGTCTGATTTTTCAAATCTGCTTAAAAATCAAACACCGTTCAGTATAGAAAATGAACTTTCCAAGTTGAAAATTTCTATCCCCTTAATTGAATTAGTGAACATGAATGTATACAGGACACGGGTCCTGAAGGCATTAAACAATCGGGAGAAAATTGATGATGTAAATTTCAGTGATGATCAACCTGAGCTCCTATTTGGGCCAGAAGTAGAAGGTAAACCACAAGAAGGAAGAGTCCCTCCATTTTATGTCAGAATGAATATTCATGATAAAATTCTTCATAATGCTATGCTAGATTCAGGTGCATCCCATAATTTAATGCCCAAAGAAGTCATGGATAAACTAGGACTACACATTACTAGACAATACAAAGATTTGTATTCCTTTGATTCAAGCAAAGTTAGATGCCTAGGTCTTATCAAAGACCTATGTGTTACTTTATCCCAAATCCCTACTAAAAGTTTAGTGATGGATATAGTGGTTGCAGACATTCCCCCAAAGTATGGCATGTTGTTTTCATGCTCATGGGGAGAAAACCTACAAGGAACCGTGCAAATGGACATGACTTATGCCACTATACCATTGTTTGGTCAACAGAGAAGATTGTATAGGGAAACTTTGATGCAGAAGCATCCAGACTTAGGCAGCAATGTGATTATATGTTCACATGTTGTGGCTAGCAAGAGATGAATTTCATTGACCTGAGTGGTCAAAAGTCAATTTTAGTAGGGAGGGATGGATCTCTCGAAAATGATCTTTACTTCATTATTGTAATAATTAGAGTATTGTATTGTTTTTAGACTAAGAGATAAGTTGTTAGCATAGGTGTGTAATAGAGCTTGAGAATAGAGATATAATTGTTAGATTGATTAAAATAGGGATCGAGTTGTTAATACCATTAGGATAGGATTTGATTCATAAAAGGAAAATGAATGTAATGAAAAGGGGGGTTAGAGATTGAGAACACAGTGAGTAAGCATGAGGTGTGACAGAGATAGGATTTGAGACTAAAACAGAGGCTATACAAACTGTTGTAATCGAGCCAAGAGGGCCAAGACTCTGTAATTTCTATTTTGTTGAATAAATAATTGAGCGTGGTGTTGCGTGTTAATCATGGTGCAGAATTTCAATGTATCTGTGTTTCATCATTCTAGAACCTAATCGGGTATTTTCTCTGTTTATAACACTTTATTTATAAATCGGAATAAAATAATGATTAAGCGTTAATATCATGGTTAAGCATTAAACCTTTCCTTAAATCACCTTTATTAAAGTTATATATTAAGCACACGGGCAGTATTTCCAAGCAGGAAGCGATATATGACGTGCTCAAGAAGTGGTATTGTTCCAAGTCCGCATGATTAGCCTCAGAGGTCGACACGTAGCATGCCAAAACATCTTTTCTCGTGTGTCTCCGAAACGATATAAACCGTGCTAGAGTCCGCACGAGATTGCGCAACGACCGTTGGATCAAGCAGGGTCAATCGACGGTGGTGACCGTCTGGCTAGTTAGCGCGTGATACGACACGATAGCCGTTGGATCTGAAGGAGTGAAACTGACAGTGAAGATTGAAGCGCTCGGTCAAAGGAAGAGTTAAAGTGGGATCAGTGGTGATATTAGAGCAAAGTGGGACCCTCAGGGAAAAATCCACGTAAAGAACATTTGTTTCCGCGCAGCTGATTGGTTATAAAGTTAACCATTAGTCTATTTTCATACTACCACCTCATTGCTCGTCAACCTCCTGCATCCAACTGTAATCATGTATATGGTCAGAAGTATAGATAAACCACATAACTACCCTCTCTACTCTATTCATTCCGACCTAGACTCTTTCATTCTTTACAATGATGAAGGCATTGATGCACAGTTTACTCAAGCAAAGAATGATATTGATAAAAAACATGAAAATCAAACTCTAATTGTGCAACAAAACACTGAAACTGGACCTTTTTGGAACATGAGCTTTGACGGCTCTTATGGCAAAGTAGGTTTAGGGGCAGGTGTTTGGGTGTGCAATTCATGGAACAACCATGCAGAGGGTCATTCCTATAAACTCAACTTTCATTGCATCAATAATATAGCAGAATATGAAGCACTTCTCTTAGGATTGCAATTATTGAAGAAGTTAGGTGCTAAAATAATTGTTGTTCATGGGGATTCTGAATTAATTGTAAGATAGATCAAGGGAGAGTACGTTTCGAAACATCCTAGGTTGAGAGCCTACAGAAATGTTGTCCTTGAATTTCTAGGAACTTCATCAGATTATTGTGACAGAACAATGCAAGGTAGAGATACATATTGGTACTTATAAGGATGTGATATTGTGTGATGTAATGCCAATGGATGTATGCCATGTGTTGTTGGGAAGACCTTGGCAGTTTGATCAGAAAGATATTCATGACGGGAGAAGAAATACTTACACTCTGGAGAAGGATGGAAATAAACATACACTACTGCCATTGAAGGATGAAACAAACAAATAAGTGCTTGGAAACAGTGTTATGCTGATGAGTGGAAAGGATCTATTGCAAGAAGTTGGAAAAGGTGAAGAAATGCATTTTGTTTTCATAGGGAGACCTAAGGTAATTTTAACTTCCACAAACTTAGATGATCTACCTCAAGAAATCAAAACTTTGTTGAATGATTTTGCTGATATTATTATGGATGAGTTGCCAAATGCATTACCACCAATTAGGAGTATTAGTCATCACATTGATCTAATACCTGGAGCAAGTTTTCCAAACGAAGCAGCATATAGACTAACTCCTCAAGAGAATGCGGAAGTTGGAATACAAGTACAAGAACTGATGGATAAGGGATTAATCAGAGAGAGTCTTAGTCCATGTGTTGTACCAACAGTACTCAGTCCAAAGAAAGGAGGTGAATGGCGTATGTGTATAGATTCCAAAGCCATAAACAAGATTACCATCAGGTATAGATTTCCTTTAACATGCATGGATGATTTGATGGATTGTTTGAGTGGGTCAAAGTATTTTACTAAGATATATCTGAAGAGTGGATATCATCAAATAAGAATTAGAGAAGGAGATGAATGGAAGATTGCATTTAAAACAAATAGTGGTTTGTATAAGTGGTTAGTGATGCCTTTTGGACTCACTAATGCACCTAGCACATTCATGAGATTAATGAATGAAGTCTTGAAGGAATATGCAGGCAAGTTTGTTATTGTTTACCTGGATGATATTTTAGTTTTCAATAGAAGCAATGAAGAACACTAGGAACATCTTAAGTTGGTTTTAAGAACTCCGCAGAAAGAGAAACTACTAATAAATCTGAATAAATGTAGTTTCATGAAAGAAGAATTAATCTATTTGGGATTTGTAGTTTCTAAAGAAGGCTTGAAAATGGATCCAGAGAAAGTCCAAGTAATTTCCAACTGGCCTACTCCAAGAAACATATTTGAGGTAAGAAGCTTTCATGGTCTTGCAAGTTTTTATAGAAAATTTATCAGAGGTTTTAGTCAGATTTCTGCACCAATTCTTGAAACAATCAAAGAGACTAATCAACCATTCAAGTGGACAGAAGCAGCAGACATAAAATTTAAGTTGTTGAAGAAGAAAATTACAGAGAAACCAGTTTTAGCTTTACCTGATTTTGGGAAATTCATCCAAGTGGAAATTGATGCTAGTGGAGTTGCAATTGGAGCAGTTTTCAGTCGGGAACAGAGAGCGATATCCTACTTTGGTGAGAAACTAAATGAAGCTAAGAATAAGTATTCTTCTTATGATAAATAATTTTATGCTATTGTGCAAGCTTTGGAAAAATGGAGACATTATTTTTCTACCAAAAGAGTTTATATTGTATTATGACAATCATGCTTCACAGTTCATAAACAACCAACCAAAATTGAACCAGAAACATGCCAAGTGGGTAGAGTTTTTACAGAGTTTTACTTTTGTGATAAAACATACAAGTGGTAAGTTGAACAAAGTTGTTGATGCTTTGAGCAGGGTAAAGTTCATTGTACAAGAATTAAGAGTTGGTATTGTAGGATTTGAAGAAATGGTTGATATGTATAAAGATGATGTAGAATTCAAATATATTTATGCAGTTGTACAAAATCCAGCAATTCATAACATATGTGAATGGTTGGATTATCTTATCCATGGAGGTTTACTGTTTAAAGGTAACAAATTGTGTATTCCCAAATGTTCTATGAGGGAAAACATATCAAGGAGAAACATAATGGAGGACTATTTGGTCACTTTGGACAAGAGAAAACCTTTGTCAGGTAAATGCTTGTTACTATTAGCCAAAGATGCAAAATAATGTTAAAAAAATTGTTGGGAAGTGTAGGATATGTCAGCATGCTAAAGGGAGAAGCCAAAATACATGATTGTACCAGCCATTTCCAATACCAGACCGGCCATGGGACGCAGTTAGTATGGATTTTGTTTTGGGGTTACCTAGAACTCAAAGGGGGAATGATTCCATTTATGTTGTGGTAGATAGATTTTCCAAGATGGCATATTCCATTGCATGTAAAAAGACTAGTGATGCAACACATATTGCTAATCTATTTTTTTCAGAAGTTGTAAGGTTACATGTATTGCCTGTAAGTATTGTGTCTGATAGGGATACAAAGTTTGTTGGGAATTTCTGGAGAACTCTTTGGAAGAAACTAGGTGGTAACCTTAGTTTCAGTTTAGCATACCATCCTCAAATAGATGGACAGACCGAAGTGGTAAACAGAAGCTTGGGAAACATATTGAGAAGTTTAGTGTACCAAAATCCTAAGCAGTGGGATTTAGCACTTGCTCAAGTTGAGTTTGCTTATAATGACACTCCAAACTGAAGTACTAGGATGAGTCCATTTCAGATTGTTTTTGGAATGAATCCAAGAGGTGCGTATGAACTTAGAAATTTGGGTAAACAGGAGACGAGAAGTGCAAAAGCTGAAGGGTTTGCAGAGCAAATGCAGAGACTACAAGAAGATGTCAAGGATAGATTGCAGGAAAGCAGTGGCAATTACAAACAAAAAGCTAATATGAAGAGGAGAGAAAAGGAATTCCAAGTGGGAGATCTAGTGATGGTATACTTGAGAAAAGAAAAATTTCCTGTTGGGACTTACAATAAATTAAAGATGAAAAAGATTGGACCATGCAGAATTTTGAGGAAGTTTTCAACTAATGCTTATGAAATTGAATTGCTAGAAGGAATTGGAATATCACCTATCTTCAAAGTTGCATATTTGTATCCATACAAAGAGACATAGACAGAGCTACAAAAGATGAAGTTCAAACTTTAAATTGGGAAGAACAAATGCCAAAGACATTCAAGAAAGAGGTGGAAGCTGTTTTGGAGAGAAGAGTATCCAAAAGAACCAGAGGACAGGTTTATTTTCAGTATTTAGTCAAATGGAAGGGGCAGCCAATGGAGGATGCCAATTGGTTGACAACAGCAGAGTTGCAGAAGTATGGAGTAAACCCTGAAAGTCTGATGGGAGATTCTTTTCTTCCTTGGGAGTCTCATGCAGGAGCATTCGGACTTAGCCAGTAATGTGATTGTATGTTCACATGTTGTGGCTAGTAAGAGATGAATTTCATTGACTGAGTGGCCAAAAGTCAGTTTTAGTAGAGAGGGTTGGATCTCTCAAAAATGATCTTTACTTCATTATTGTAATAATTAGAGTATTGTATTATTTTTAGACTAAGAGATAATTCGTTAGCATAGGTGTGTAATAGAGCTTGAGAATAGATATTTAATTGTTAGATTGATTAAAATAGGGATCGAGTTATTAATGCAATTAGGATAGGATTTGATTCATAAAAGGAAAATGAATGTAATGACAGGGGGGTTAAAGATTGAGAACAGAGTGAGTAAGCGTGAGGTGTGACAGAGATAGGGTTTGAGACTGAAGCAGAGGTTAGACAAACTGTTGTAATCGAGCCGAGAGGGCCAAGACTGTAACTTCCATTTTGTTGAATAAATGATTGAGTGTGGTGTTGCATGTTAATCATGGTGCAGAATTTCATTGAATCTGTGTTTCAGTATTCTAGACCCGAATCGGGTAGTTTCTCTGTTTATAACGCTTTATTTATAAATCGTAATAAAATAATTATTAAGCATTAATATTCTAGTTAAGCATTAAACCTTTCCTTAAATCACCTTTATTAAAGTTATATATTAAGCACGTGGGCAATATTCCCAAGTGGGAAGTGGTATATCACACGCTCAAGAAATGGTATTGTTCCAAGTCCACACGATTAGCCTTAGAGTTCAGCACGTAGCACACCAAAACAACTTTTCTTGTGTGCTTCTGAAATGATATCAACCGTGCTAGAGTCCGCACAAGATTGCGCGATGATTGTTGGATCAAGCGAGGTCAATTGACAGTGGTGATCGTCTGGCTAGTTAGCGCATGATATGATGCGATAGCCGTTGGATCTGAAGGTGTGAAACCAACGGTGTAGATTGAAGCACTCGGTGAGAGGAAGAGTTAAAGTGGGACCGGTGGTGACATTAGAGCAAAGTAGAACACTCAGGGAAAAATCCACGTAAAGAACATTTGTTTCCATGCAGATGATTGGTTATAAAGTTAACCATTAGTCTATTTTCAGACTACCACCTCATTGCTCGTCAACCTCCTGCGTCAAACTTTAATCAAGTATATGTTCAGCAGTCAAGATAAACCACATAACTACCCTCTCTACTCTGTTCATTCTGACCTAGACTCTTTCATTCTTTACAATGATGAAGGCATTGATGCACAATTTACTCAAGTAGAGAATGATATTGATAAAAAAACATGAAAATCAAACTCTAATTGTGCAACAAAACACTGAAACTGGACCTTTTTGGAACTTGAGCTTTGATGGCTCTTATGGCAAAGCAGGTTCAGGGGCAGGTGTTTGGGTGTCCAATTCATGGAACAACCATGTAGAGGGTCATTCCTATAAACTCAACTTTCATTGCATCAATAATATAGTAGAATATGAAGCACTTCTCTTAGGATTGCAATTATTGAAGAAGTTAGGTGCTAAAATAATTGTTGTTCATGGGGATTCTGAATTAATTGTAAGATAGATCAAGGGAGAGTATGATGCCAAACATCCTAGGTTGAGAGCCTATAGAAATGTTGTCCTTGACTTTCTAGGAACTTTTGAAGAATATGATCTTGTTGTCATTCCCAGAAATCTAAATGTCTTTACTAATGGTTTAGCTTTTTCAGCTAGCACATGTAAAATGCCTCATCCCAACAAACAATACACAATGGAGGTTAAACACCTTCCAGTTGTACCTGACAATATGAGACATTAGCAGATATTTGGAACCGACAAAGAAATTGAAATATTTTTGCAATCCAAGGATGAGTATGAAGAGTACACCATAGATTTAGAGTGTGAAGTAGAAAATCAGATTGTTGAATATGTTAGTATAGATAAGTAGCTTGATGATTCTGATGTAAATATTTCAGCCAATAAAGATGTACATAAATTAGAATTGCATGAAATAGATCCGAAAAAGGAATAATTTGAAGTACTAGAGCTTAAGAATAATGTTCTGCCTAGGGGATTAGTTCCATTAGAATAACTTTTTTATTTTAATGATGTGGCAAAAAATCCAAAAATGGAACCCACAGGGATAGACATAGAAGAATGCAATATAGGTAGTGAGCAGAATCCCAAAATGATAAAACTCTCAAAATCACTTCCTATTATCACAAAACAACGATACATAGCCCTTTTCAAAGATTTCATAGATGTCTTTGCCTGGAGTTATGAGGATCTAAAAGGATATGACACTAGCATCATACAACATAAAATCCCAATCAAGGAAGATCAAAAACCATTCAAGCAAAAACTTCGTAGGATAAATCATGTCCTAATGCCTTTCATTAAGAAATAAGTAAAAAGGATGTATGATGCTAAAATTATACTTCCCCTTAGATACTCTAAATGAGTGTCTAACATTGTGTCTATTAGAAAAAAAAAAACTGGAGAAATCAGTTTGTGTATTGATTTCAGAAATCTAAATAAGGTATCCCTTAAAGATAACTACTCGTTACCTAAAATGGATCATATATTGCAAAGGGTGGTAGGGTCTAGTAGGATTTCCTTGTTAGATGGTTTCTCATATTACAACCAAGTCGTAGTGTGTCCTGATGATCAGGATAAAACTGCCTTCACTACACCATGGGGCACTTTCATGTTTGTGAAAATTCCCTTTGGGTCAATGAATGTTGGAGTCACTTTCCAAAGAGCAATGGATATTGTCTTTGCTGATGAAATTGGTGATTTTATTGTGATTTATCTAGATGACATTACAGTCTATTCTAAAACTGATTAGGAACATTTAGCACATCTGAGAAGAGTGTTTGAAAAATTTAGGAAGTTTGGCATCTCACTCAATCTTAAGAAGACATTGTTTGGCCTTGAGGAATGAAAACTTCATGGTCACATTATTTCCAAGGGTGGAATTAGGATTGATCCCAACAAAATTGAAGCAATATTAAAAATCAATCATCCAAGAAACATCAAAGAGCTTCAGTATTTTATTGGCAAAATCAATTTCCTAAGGAGATTCATCCCTAACCTGGCAGAACTTCTTAGAAACATAACAAATATGCTTAAAAAGGATTCGGAAATCAAGTGGAGTATTGAGGCTAAACAATCCTTTGATTTAGTTAATCAGGCATTGACCAAAGCACCAGTGTTGATCAACCCAGATTTCACAAAATATTTCATAATCTTCTCTTTTGCTTCTGAACACACTATTGCAGCAGTCTTAATGCAGAAAAATAGTGAAGGTTTTGAGCAGCCAATTGCATTCTTTAGTAAAGCTTTAAGAGATGCATCTTTGCAATACAATATTATGGAAAAGCATGCCTTTGCATTGGTTAAAGCAATAAAATATTTTAGAGTATATATTTTGCATTCCCATATTATTGCTTATGTACCTAATGCAGTGGTTAAGGAAATTTTGACACAGAATGGACCTGATGGAAAGCGAGGCAAATGGATTGTTATTATTCTGGAATACGACTTAGAAATCAAGCCCACCAATTTAATTAAAGGTGAGGGACTAGCCAAATTGATGGTTGAATCAAATTTCCATGCTTTGGACATTAACTTGATTGATTCATTAGATAATCAAGAGGAACAGGCGACTCCACAAATTGATGAGGCATTTATGAACTCACCCTGGTATGCAGACTTGCTTTATGTTTTATTTAATTTAAATGATCCTCCTAGGTTGACAAAAGAAAAGGCAAGATTTCTGAAGTTAAAAGTTGTTAAATTTTGCATTATAGACAATGTCTTGTATTGGAAAGACGTTGGGCGTATTTTACTTAAATTCTTGTTAAAGGATGATGTAGATAAAGTTATGCAGGAATTCCATGAAGGTGACTATGGTGGACATCTTTATTGGAAAACCACTGCCAATAAAATCCTTAGAGTTGGGTTCTACTGGCCTACCCTTTTCCCTGACATTCACAAACAAGTCACCTCATGTCATAAAAGCCAGATTTTGTAGGGAAAGAGAAAACTATTGCCCCTGCCCTTAAAGCCCATCTCTGTTGAAAGCCCTTTCCAGCAATGGGGATTGGATTTCATTGGTGAAATTCATCCCTTTTCCGCTGCCCAACATAAGTGGATTCTTAAAGCCACTAATTATTTTACCAAGTGGATAGAGGCCACCCCTTCCAAGAATGCCATTGATGTTGTCATTATTAAATTCCTTGAGACTAATATCCTCTCCAGATTTGGTTGTCCTAGAAAACCCATCACTGATAATGCTGTAGCATTTAAATCTAAAATGATGGTTGAATTTTTCCATAATACCACATTACTTTGGGACATTCGACAACTTATTACCCTGAGGTTAATGGGTTGGCTGAATCCTCAAACAAAAGTTTGGTAAACATCATCAAAAAGTTGTTAGAGGATAACAAAAAGTCTTGGCACAACAAGTTGGTCAATGCACTTTGGGCTGACAGACTTAATACTAAAAAATCAATTGGAGTGTCACCATACCAAGTGGTCAATGGGATGGATGCATTTTTTCCATCCTCCTTAGGAGTTCTAGTCATGAAGATAATTCGCAAAGAAGGATTAATCAAACTATCCAGTTGCAGTAGTCCAGGGAGGAAGTATACAACACGACCCAAGTTATTCAAGAAAATGTTAAAAAGATCTTTGACAGAAGAACAAAAGTTGATGACTTAAAAATTGGGGACCAAGTTTTGAGATGGGATTCAAGGAGAGAAGACAAAGGCAAACATGGCAAGTTTGATAATCTTTGGAATGGACCATATATTGTTCATGATTTCAGGGGAAATAATGCATTCTACCTTAAGGACCTAGATGGAGCAGAGATGCCTGGAGGTCCTGTCAATGGCAGGATGCTCAAACACTACTTTTCTTAGCCTACATATTTTCCTTTCATCGTTGTAAATATCATAGTCTTTATGGTTCTGATTGGGTAACTTATTAACAAAGGTTTAAGCCCACATTGAATGCCCTAAGCCTAGATTGATGAGCTACCAATAATATCTTAAACAACAAAGAAAGAAGATGAAGACATTACAGACATGGAGTACTCAAGGCTACTGATCATATTTTCTTGACATTTCGCTTCGAGAAGTGCCATCCCTAGCTGAAGCCACTATTAGGGTCCTATAAATAAGAACCCCACAAAAGAAAAAATAGAAAATAATATTGAAAGTGCTACAAGTATAATTGCCGCCACTGATAAGTTAGTTCTTTTAATTTATTATCAAATAATGTTGTGTGCAAATTGTTTTTGAATGCCACAATGACTGAAATTTTGTTCAGGTCATACAGTTCAATCGTGACTAAACACATTTAAATTTCTGTTAAATAGGTTAGTGAATAAAGGTTTACCAAACAATTTAATCTTGGTAAATCAATAGCTAGGTAGAAATAAAATTGATTCAATAGTTTAATCTAAATCAATGGTGAAATAAGTGATAGGATGAGGTAGATTTTTACAAATGAAAAATGATTTGGGTCTGCTAGTTTAAATGCACCCTACAAATTAACAAGAGAAAATGTTAGCTTAGAAAAAGATTTGAAATGAGAAAGGGTAGGTACAAGCACTATGGTGGTTAGAGGAAAATCATGAAAGTTGTATTCTAAGATGAATTTCAAATGTATTTTCATGTACAGAGCAAGGCAAAAAAAGCAAAAACAAAAAAAATTAGAGTTCGACTCTAAATTTCAGCATATCAAGTGATTTTGGTATATAATCCGCTATTCCTAAGCTTCATTACCCCACCATACACTCCAACCATTTCCCCCACAATGCACTAAATATTTTTCCCGACCCCACTGAACGCCCTGTCACATTGCGCTATCATCCCGCAACTTCTCCCCTCATTCGCGCCCACCTTTCAACATCCGACGGCCCATGGAATGTTTCGCGCCCGCCCCCCCCCCCACCATCTAAACTTTACCATCGGGCGGGGGGGTCCAAAATGGGCGATATTTGAAACCGCGTCCATTGCAACGTGTCAACACCATATGATTTCGCACCACCCTTGTCCAAAACCATTAACCGCCTCCCCCCCTCCAAAAAGCAGTTTCTATGCCTCTCAATACCACTACTCTATTCGTTGTGGTCCCATCACTCACCCTCCACCACGTCATCTACCCATTGATCCTGCCAATCACCTCTGCTTCCTCCAAAATTAAACTCTTAGGAAATTAAATGGCTTAACCATTAATTCAACTTACCCACGCCACCATCAACGGGAAAGCCCAGAATATTATATAATCCATCCTTTTCACCTATTCACGGTTACTATTCTTATACACTGCTACTGCTTTGTTACAAGTGTACCAGTCCGAACTGCAAAAACTTCACCAGGCCAGGGATAGTGCCAGCGAATCGAATTTCAGGCCATTACCTATGTTTTTGTCTGCAAACCCCAATCCTCTCTGCATACTATAAACCTGTAATCTAGATTTCACCATTTTCCTTAACTTTATCCAATCATGCCTCCAAAAGGCAAAGGACCAGAAGAACATGTGAGTCCTATGATCCACCCTCCCACTGATTTTCACCACATCCCTTTGGCAGATAGAGACTGTAAAATTCATGAAACTCTCTGTGAATTTGATCTTTTTGAGATGTATTATTGGCTTGAGGATAAGTTTATTGATAAATCTGATGATATTCAACTGTGGGAGTCCAATTTGCCCCACTATATCTTTCCCCGTACCCACAACACCCCTGAATTCATTAGGAAGTGTCATGCTTGCTATCTACCCAGACAAAGAGTTATTATTGCCCCCACTGGAGAAATTTTGTTCACTATCACTCCTCAAGCTATAGACCAAACGATGCAAGCCCCTATGATAGAGAATGCCACTCCTTTTCCCCATGAAGCACTGGTTGAATTGTATCAGAAGTTGAACTTTGCTAGAATGGTCAAAACCCTTCAACTTTTCTTGACTGAAGATGCCCCATTACCCAAGAAAAATCCTCCCTATCCATCCTCCATTTTCCCTGAGAGAGCTAGGCAAATCATCACAGACATCTCCTACCTCCTTGGCTATTACTCAAATCAGTGGATAGATGAGGAAATTATAGGATTTCTTTCCATTTTCTCTGCAAATTCCAAGCCTTCCATCTTGTTTAACTTCAGCCAATTTATTGGAGATTCTATCCATGAGTAGTTTATCAAATTCCAGACTGAGGAAGTATTCAAATATGCTTTTGTGCTAGTTTATATGTTTTTATATTTTTAAGGAGGCAACCTCAAGCTTGCCTTACAAAAGCTGGATGGAGAAGGAAATCAACAATCAGTCATCTTCTGGACTACGCTGGTAATGAAGGAACAAAAGGAATGTGCATATAAACAGTTCATGGAGATGTTTGTACATCCAACACTCAGACTCCTAAGTAGCAAGACAGAGCCAAGGATCAGTGAAAAAATTAGGAAATTTTCGCAGCTATCAAACCAATTCTGGACAGGGGATTGGTACCTTTATCAGAATTACATAGAGCTGAGGATATTTGGGTGTGAGCTTGCCCCTTACAAGTAGCCAAAATTCCTCCCAATGAGTATTTTTTCTCTAAAATACATCAGGCAAATTCTCAATATGGATGAGATCCTTTTTGTAGCTGCCAAGAAAAAAAAATTAATTCAAAATCAAAACTCAAATAGGGCCTTTCATTTGCAGCAGCAAGGAAGCAAGGGAAGAGGCAGATAAACTATTGAAAGAGATGCAGTTCAGCCTCAGTTTCACCTTGTCATATGATCCATTGGGGGTCATCTCCAAGTTGAGGGTAGAGGAAAAATCTACTTCTTATTATCACACAACCAGACCAGAGATTGAAAGATATAAAAACCAACTAGAATGGACTTAGAATACTCTACAGGAGGTAGAGGAGCAGTTAGTGTCCACTTCAACCGTGCAGACTCCTATCTATCACACGGAATGAGTCGAGGTTGCGAACAAGATCGACCTTCCTAGTATCTAAAGATATCTAGTGACAAGCAAGCCAATCAAAAACTATCTTTCTCTAAATATGCAATT
Source organism: Pinus taeda (assembly GCA_000404065.3). Lineage (NCBI taxonomy): Eukaryota > Viridiplantae > Streptophyta > Pinopsida > Pinales > Pinaceae > Pinus > Pinus taeda. The sequence goes on from APFE030511597.1 coordinate 290,010, forward strand.
AAAAACAAAGGCAAACAAGTGTTTTAGGCCTACCTTGGGTCCAATGCAAGTTTGTGGAAGCCTCGCTCCCTTGCTCCAAAAGAGCTTCCTTGAAGTAAGTCTGCAAACACAAACAAGCAAACAAATTAAATAACACCTGAAAAGCCAATATCATAAAGCATATTCATCATAATGATCAAAGAGATTATGAAACAAACCACATAAGACAATTTGTTGAGAAAAATGAATCTGATTGTATTAATTCAAATGAAGAAGAACTTTACAACCTATGCCTTGATGTTGTACAAGCTCCTCCCAGGGTCCGACAAGAAGTCCCCTCTACTTTGACAAGTTTCACTCACTTCCCAATGAAACCAAAAGGTATGTGATCTCTCCTCTCAAGTTTAACTAGGAAGTCCCAATCCCATCAGCATTTACCCTAAAAAATGTTCAGCTTCTAACGTCTCCAGCAACTGACCCAATGCCTTAATTTATAGTGAAATGGAGGGAAGTTACTAGGTCCTCCTTCAAAGGGATAAAGCCCTCCTTCAAAGGGATAGCTCCTCCTATCAAGGGATTAGCTCCTTCTCTTTTGGGATGCATGAACCACCTTGGAGCGAACAATCCACGTCAAAATCCTTCTAGAAACATCTAGAATTAACCCAAAAGTGAGTTTTTTAAGATAAACTTGCGCCTTTTTGACTTTTACAGGGGTACACACCCACCCCTTTACAGACAGAGCATGCAGGTACGCAAGTAATATGAACAAAGGGTGCGGGTCTGCAGGTAAAAGTGAGAGAAACTGCGGAACCAGAGTAATATTGATTTTCAATGTCTTTTCTCTCATTTGCAAAGCTTAACATGAAGAGCTGAGGTCTGATACTTTCTTAGGAGGCTAGTATAAGTGATGATAGACCCATACTGACTGCAAATAATCATGGTGACGATATTTTTGTGTAACACACCCATCTCCCAAGATCTGACAGCCGCATAGCATTTCGGTCCCCCCTCTCCATTCAAACTTTACAGTTGAGGGGGGGGGGGGTTGGGGGTCTGAAATGGGCAGTATTTGAAACTGTACTCGCCCCTACATGTCAACACCATAGCTTTTTGGACCACCCTAGGGGGAAATTGCTAACCGCTTCCCCCCCCCCTCCAAAAAGTAGTTTCTCCACTTGCCAATACCATTCTTCTACCTGTTGCGCTCCCGCCACTCATCTTCCGCCACGCTATTTTCCCGTTAACTCCACCAATTACATCCGATCCCTCCAAAATTAAGTTAAGCATGAAATGGTTTAGCCATTAATCCAATGAACTAATGCCAGCTTCAACGGAAAAAACCAGACTGTTATATAAATCTCCCTTTCACTGATTAAATGGTTACTTAATTCATGCACTGCCACTTTTATTGCTTTGTTACAAGTTTGTTGGACTAAACTTTGACATTTTCACCCACAAGTGACACTGTTTGCTCATTCGTTTTCAGCCTATTCCCTCTATTCTTAACCCAAAACCTATCTCCTCTTTGTGTATTGAAACATCCAATCCAATTTTCACTACTTTACTTAGCCTTATCCCAAGATGCCTCCAAAGGACAAGGGACCAGAAGAACATGTCAATCCTTTGATCTATCCTCCCATTTATTTTCACCACATCCCTTTCACTAATAGAGACCATAAAATCCATGAAAATCCCTGTGAATTTGACCTCTTTGAGATGTATTTCTGGCTCGAAGACAAATACATAGACAAAGTCGATGACATTCAGCTGTGGGAATCCAATTTACCCCATTACACTTGTCCTCATACCCACATCACCCTAGAATAATTTAGGAAGTGTCATGCATCTTATTTTCCAAGCCAAAGGGCCATCATTACCCCCATCGGAGAAATTATGTTTACTATCACTCCTCAAGCCCCACAGTAGAGAATGTCACCCCCTTTTCCTATGAAGGACTTGTTGAATTGTACGATAAATTAGACTTTGCTAAAAAGGCCAAAACCCTTGAAATTTTCTTCACAAAAGATGCCTCATTGCCAAAGAAAAATCCTCCCTATCCCTCCTCTATTTTCCCTAAGAGAGCCAAACAAATCATCACAGTTGTATCCTACCTCCTTGGCTACTACTCTGATCAGTGGGTAGATGAGGCCATCATAGGGTTTCTATCCATTTTCTTTGTTGATTCTAATCCCTCCATCATGTTTAACTTTAGCCAATTTCTTGTAGATTCAATTCATCAACAGCGTATCAAATTCCCATCTGAGGAGGTATTAAAGTATGCTTATATATTAGTTTATATGTTCTTATACTTTTAGGGACACAACATCAACCTTGCTTTAGAAAAGTTGGATGAAGAAGGGAACCAATAATCAGTAATCTTTTGCACTACTCTGGTGATGAAGGAACAAAAGGAGTTCACATACAAACAATTCATAGATATGTTTGTGCATCGAGCAATCAGTCTCCTACATGCCAGGATAGAACCAAGGATCAGTGACAAAATTAGAAAGGTGTTGTAGTTATCAAACCAAGTTCAAACAGGGGATTGGTACCTCTATCAAAACTATACAGAATTGAGAATATTTGGGTGTGAGCTTGAACCTTACAAGCTGCCTAAATTCCTCCCAATGAGGATTTTTTCTCTAGAGTACATAAGGTAGATGCTTAATATGGATGAGATCCACTTTGCAGCTACCAAGAAGAATTCCCAGTTCAATATTAAAACACAGATTGGGTATTTAATTTGCAACAGTAGGGTAGCAAGGGAAGAAGAAGATAAGCTATTAAAGGAAATGTAGTTCAACCTTAGATTCACCTAGTTATATGATACACTAGGGAGCATTTCTAAATTAAGAGTAGAAACCAAATCTACTGCTTATTTTCACACAGCCATACCAGAGATAGAGAAGTACAAAAAACAACTAGAATAGGTTGCTAACACCCCACAAGAGGCAGAGGATAAACTGGTATCATCCTCCACAATACAGAATCCTACCATGCAGGAGAAAACAACTAAGAGAAGAAAAGAAGAAGATTCCCCTTCAGGGACTAAAATATTCAGTGAAGCATTTAAAATTATGTATAGGAAGAATGCCAAGCTTAGGTCCAAACTAAGCCTCAACGAGGACTCAAAGCAAGAGAACATTATCATCACTAATGAGCCACTTTTTCCCTCATTAGAGGGTAATCAGACCAAACTGCCTCCCACTACCTCCATGACTTCACAAGAGCAACAACGAATTATTCAAACCAACACATCTACTACAGGGGAGACAGAGAAAAGTATAATGAACATTTTCAAGCAGATAAAGTAAGGAATGAGGCCTTGAATATTAACACCTATAATCAGTTTTGGAAGCTGACTTATGGTGCTCAAAGCAGGCTACTCTCAGCCTTTGATTCAGAAAAAGGTAAAATGCAAATGAAATTCCTCCATACATCAAACTACAAGAAGACAACATTTGAGTTTGATGTAAAAGATATACATCCGATTGACCTAATGGAGATGCATAAGTAGGCTAGGGAAACGATTTTTTCCACCGTCACCAGCACTGCTATGAGTTTTTCTAAACTGCAGGTTACATTAGAAAATGTCCAATCACAACTGAAGATGGAGAAGGTATCTGCACTTGCCAAAGACACTAGGATTAAAAATTTGGAGGACTTGGTGATCAAAGAGGGTTATGACCCTTCAAACATCAATGTTGCAGAAGAGCTTATAAAGAAAAAGAATTTGGACATAGTAGCATTAAGGAAGCAGTTAAAATTTCCAGCTACAAAAGATCCTCTGGCCAAGGATATTGAAGAAACAGAGGCACAAAAGGTAGATATGATGAAACTCATCATGGAGCAGAGTGCACAATTGAAGAAAATGGAGATAGATATGGAAAAGTTGATTAAATAAAAGGAGAAATATGCCAAAATTATTATTGTCCCTTTTGAAGCACTCCCTATCACATCCATTCCTATAGTCACATATTCAACAACAAGCACAGGGGATGCTGCAGATCAGTTGGAAAATGTACTACGAAACATGTCTCTCAAGACTGAGGAGATCAAAAGGTTGAAGAATCAAGTCAAACTTCTACATGACCATCAAACGAAGACTTAGACTTTTCACACAACAGAGCTACAGAGAGCTCATAATCAGATAGAAGCATGGAAGAAGTCAGTAGATGAGTCTTCTATTGGCTACACACTAGCCCATGTTAAATAAATCATATGGAACAATATCATTGAATAAATTAATGAAATCTGGCCATGTATCCATATTATATTCGAGCAAAAAGAATTGATGGAGAAGGCCAAGAAAACTATTTCCACTATCGGTGCTCAATTGGGAGGAATGCCTGCTACAGCCAACAACATCATAAGGTTCCTCAATTCCAAAAAGAGATATGAGATGGATGATCTAGGAGTAGATGACAGAACAGAAACCATCCTGGAGGAAAAGAAAGTTCTAACAAAGAAGAACTTGGTTGTACAACTGATAGAGAAATGTCACACTCTGGAGGTAGCAGTTACATGTTTTTCACTATAATAGATGCAATGAACAAGAAAGTTATGCCTTCTCTATTTGTGATCAATTACAAATTAATGACCAGGGAAGACTACATGAAGAATATTCAGGACATTACCAAGGATACAACTAAGTCTTCCAACATTAAAGGTTCTATGACAAGGAGAGATTTTTACAAAGTTATCAACAACATAAGTTTTATCTAACACAAGATAAAACACATATTTATAGTTAATAATAAAATGTCGTATCACTCAGGCATTAATTGTAATATTTTTGTAAATTTTGTTTAAATACTTCATTCTATCGAAGTATTCAAGGTTGAACCCTTGAAAAAGTTGTTATCACCAAAACAGGAGTTTACTTTTTCTTTTGCATGGACTTAGATGAGTGTGTCAAGTCATCTTATGCTTAGTGGGTAGGTGTTAGGTTAGGAGTCTCAAAGGTTTAGTTTTTCTTTTGTGTCCAAATAAAGTCTAACATCCCTTTCTTATGTTTCATGAATCCCACAACCCTATTTAGAAACTCATAGCTCAAGGCAAATTTGAAAATTTTGAAATTAGTTTTGAAGCTACATTTTTGTAGCACAGACAGTGTTGTGCTACGAAAACACTACTTTTTTCACAGCGCTTTTCGGAGCGCACTACGAAAGCACGAATTCGTAAAAACAGTCTTGCCAAACATCAATCCGGTAAAAAACCTGTTAGAATTTTCATGATTAGGTGTCAGTCACAAATCAATCCACGAGCATGCCACAAGTCCAAATTCATCATTTTCAATTTAGGGGTCATTATGTATCATAATTTCAAAATTCAAAGAAGCTGGCTAGTCTTATCATCTTAAGTTGCGTGAAAACCCTTGAAACAGAGTTGTTTTCAACAATAAACTTTGGGAATCATTCACCAAGGTTTTCCCTCATCCATCATTCAGGTGAGGCTGATCATCATTCAAGTGAGGCTGATTAATTGAATTTCAAACAAGTTGGTTTTGTGACAGGGACTCAGAAGAAAAGATGACAAAGGAAAAGAAGCACCACAGGTCTAGCCATTGTTTGAGAACTGAGCTAGAAAACGCTGAGGTCCTAAGTAGAGACAAAGCAATTGTAGAGGCCTTCAAGAAAGTAAGGTGCTAGAAGTTTTGTAAAAAATTGCGAGTGTATACCCAAGTAACCAAGGAGTTTGCACTTCATTTTGATGGTTTAAAGACAAAGGTTGGAATGCTTGATATGTAGGTTTCTCCATAGTTTATAGCGTTGGTGACCAAAATGCCTAAGGGACAAGAGGCCTGGTTCAAGAACTTTAGATTCAACATGGAACCATGCAAGGTGTCCCTGAAGCCACAGTTTTCAGAAACCGACTTAACCAAAACAATTCCCAAAGACTACACCAAGGACAACTACACCAACCTGCTCTACAACATTCAACGTTATTTCACCTGTGAAGGTAGATACCATAAGGTCTATTCATATCATTTTAAACTTCTTTTACATTTTAATGGTATGATTTCTCTAGATTTGCCTTACTTCCTATTTCTAAGTATAGCTAAGATGGCAGATAAAGTTCAATTAAAGTCACAAGGGTGTGAGACTTCCCTATTTCATCATGGCCTAATTAAGTTGATAGTGTTACATGAACTCAAAAGGGTCAAAAAGGATTGGTCTTCATTTTTGTTTGTATGTGATTTTGGAACAGAAAAACAAGGTGAAGGTACTAGCTCTGGGGTCAAAGAAAGTTCATAAACAGAACCTAGCAGGTTTGCAATGACCAGGGCAAAAAGGTTTTCTAAATTAAAGCCAAGGAAGCAGGTGAAGTAAAAAGGAAGCAAAACCTCAGCAGCTAAAAGTCCAGTAGTCATCCTTGAAACTCCTAAATCTGTCAAGGGAAAGAAATATGAGCTTAAAAGAGAAACACCAGAACAATCATCCAGTAATCCAATTCAAAGGAGACTTACTAGGAGCCAGATTGCAAAGGAAAAGGGGAAAACAGTGATTTCAGGAGAAGGTTCAAGTTTGAAGGGTGAGTTAAGTGATATTTTAAGGGCCATTGACATTAAGGAATCCCCTTTGGTGTAGGCAAATGTGACGGAGGTTGATCAAAGTAAGTCAAAGAAAGTGAAATCCTCCAAAAAATTGGAATTTAAGGATGAGGTTGCAGCTTTTGTTTTCAACCTAGAAAACCCTTAACCCAACAATCCAAGAAGCTACAGTAGTCCAATGTTGAATTGGAGAGAAAAGAAGAAGCTTTTGTTGTTCAGGAAGAGTTAGAATTACCATCTTCAAGACCTGAAGGAGACAAAAACATGGTTCCTGCTTCTCAAACACAAAAGGCCAGTTATGAAAGCATGGAAAGGAGGGTAGAAGCTGCCAACAATGAGATTGCTAAACTAAGGGCAAAAGCAAGAGAACATGCTACTGAAAAGACAAACTTCAAAAGGATGAAGGCTCTCTGGGAGACTTAAGGAGTGCCTAAAACAGAAATAGTTAGCAGTAAACAACAATACTTTACCTGAATTGTTCCTGCAATCAAAGAAACCAAATTTGTGAGAAAGATTAATACTCAGCTCAAAGCTACAAACAAGGGATTGAAGAGGAAAATTGAAGATTTGGAAATACAACTAACCACTCTGAAAAAAGGGTCTACAACAATGATGAAACAAAATGTTGAAGAAAGGCAGTGAAGGAGATGTATTGTAATAATTTTTGGCACATAAAAGAAATTTGGCATAGAAAGGAAGAGAAGCTGCAAAGAAGAGCATCTATGAAGGGATGTGATTTTAATTTTTGGTTAATACATCAGTCTTCTCAAAATTTTGGAAAAAACTCCCAAACCATTGATTTTTGCAGGCCGTGTTGAAAAAGAACACATGCAGTAGTTTCGTAGCATGCTACGAAACTGCTGAAGATGATCATTTGGCTCTTATAGATGCATTGTAGAGGAAATGCTGGATCAGTTCTAAATTTTGAAGTTTCTAATGGATATCGAATCATGTGTGAACTATCATATGGTAGGGGTGTAGGTAGCACAGCTTCAAGGAATACTCCATAAGTAAAATGAAGGCTGTGCTACGAAAAACAGGGTATTTTCGTAAGCACAATAATGTTTTCATCAACATGATCAAGTTTCCATTTTTTGCACAGGTGGAAAACAATGTTTCAACAAATCATTAATGCTTGACACCTATACACCAGCAAAAAATTGTTTGAAGATAAGAACAAAGGGTTAAGGGCCTAAAAAAGAGGAACTCTGTCTCTTGATTTTTAGGGCAGTTAAGGCATAATATAACAGGTTTTGCAACAACATCATGGTCATCATCAAAACTCAAGGAAAGGGTTGGAAGCTGATTGCATAGTGTATTAAAGACTCAGATAAGGGTGTTGAAGGTTTTTTTTAGGATTTTTAGTCCTATTTGTATTAGGACTCTTAAAAGTCAGCAAGCTATCAAGTTGTAATTAAATAGTTTTTTTTTTTGAATAGATAGGTGTCTAAGTTAGGAATTCGAATTCCTTCAAAGGTGGATGATAGTATCCAATGATGTAAAGTTCTATATTAAGCTTGAAAATCAAATTTCTTAGGGTTGGAAATTTCATTAGTGAAGGAAAGATTGTGTTATTGTAGAAAACTGTGTTTTTCATACTTAATACAAAGATCAGTTTGATTACTCAAGATTCACAAAGAGTTTATGTGTCTAATGTTCTTATGTCTTTGTTCAATTACTTATTTGTAGTGGTATGAGCTTGTGATACTTAAAGTCATTGCAAAATTCTCTAACTTCCTTCACATGCTTGTAAACTATGTTGTTTCACCGTGTTACTGTTTTATTCCTAAACCTAAACTATAAGTGCCTTGACTTCCATGTTTTGCTGATCATGTTGCTTTGTTGAATACTATTTTGACTCCATAGCCCAATAGATATCTGCTAATCATAGTTTCAACTAGCCAACCAATTGTACTTTGGTTCATTTTGTTCCTAGAGTTAGCCATCTAATCATTAATCAAAAAACCTAAACCTAGTGAGAGAGCCCTCTCAGGTTGAGGAGGCTAAGCCTCAACCAAAAGATTGGTTTGAAAGAGTTACTTAGGGTCTTATTGATCAGCAGCCTATCAAGATCAGATTTTGTGATAACACAAGTTATCAAGCAGATTTGTACTAAGATGGAGCATTTTTGAGATAATAAAAGATTATGGATTTGCCTCATATGGTCTGTCTATCAGTGAGTTGTATTTCATCTTGTTTATTCATTATGTCTTCTTCATATAAATCATGCCTTTTGTAGTTATCCGATTTAAAATTTAATTGAATTTCAGTTTCATTTTAGATCCTCTGTGAAGTTGTAATTTAAATAAGAGATAAATTTATAGAACTATTTGTTATTTTGAATTCCTCTCTGAGTATAAATTACACTGGGTCTCTTTGATAGTTTGATTACATTTGGTTGGTTAAGAAAGCACTGCTTTCTTAATTTCTACTTATAAATGGTTAAATACTCAGTTTGAATATTAAATCAATTATATTTCTTCATATTCTACTTATCCATCCCACTAAATTCAAAATAACCATGTGCAGTTAAAGAACAACCTTTTATTTTATTAAAAAATTATCTAAGTTAAAAACACCTGTTTATAAACAGTTCATTGGTCATCCAATCATTTAAAATGACAAAACATTATAGATGCTTTGGCATAACTAATTGACCTTAGGTTATCTCAAAGGTCAACACATGGCATAAGACAACTTGTCATCTATTTGTCCTAGAGCTGCTCCTACAACTTTTTAAGATGCATTAGCATGGATGTGGAAAGGAAGAGCCCAAGTTGGGCCTCTAAGTATGGGTGCAGTAGTTAATTTGTCCTTCAATATTTCTAGGTCCTCTTGGAATCTATTTAACCAGACAAATTTGGAGTCCTTGGTGAGCAATCAAAAGAATAATGAGGCTACTTTGATAAAGTCTTTGATAAAACTTCTACAATATGAAGGTAAACAAAAGAAACTCCTAACATCCCGATGCTTTTGAGGATTAGGGACCCTTTTTATGATGGAAATTTTATTTGGGTTCACTTATATTCCCTCTTGATATATTAAATGGCCTAGGAGAGTCCCTGCATTCATCAAGGATTCACACTTCTCAAGACTAAGCGAGAGGTTCATTTAAATGCACTACCTTAGGACTTCTTGCAAGTTAGGGAGAACCTTCAGGAAGTCACACCCATAGGGAGTGAAATCATTTGGGGGGATTTGTGGGCTTGAAGGGCTTAGACCCAGGTTCGGAGTTAGTTTCACTAATCAACAAAACCCTATACTACTGGGCCTTTCAGCAATGATCTCCATAACGCCGACCATATTCTTAGTTGAGGAAATATTGGGGGATGATGGAACCAAGGTTCTACATCCAAATGGACTATATAGTTTGGATGTAAGGTTTCTATAAGTTTAGGGCTTAATCTGAATTTCACGAACCATTAACCTTATTGTTACAGTTGTAAATAATTTTCCAACTTAACAGACTTGCGAGTTGTGTGTAACTAGTCTAACATGTATTATTCATCATATAAAATAGTAATTAAACCTTCACAATGAAATTGCAGAAGAAATGCACAAGACAAACAATAAACAGGCTAAAACATAGAAACTACGTGAACATAAGAAAATACACAGATCTGTCTCAAATTCATCTTTTTTAGTTCAAGTCTTCACAGATCCAATCTTTCTGACCCTGTGCACACAGCTACAGGGGCTTGCACAAACAACTACAGGAGTCGTTCCCTTCACTCGAATACAGAAATATGTTACAATTACAGACTCAAAAACATATCATCTGTTGGGACATGAAAAAGTTATGATTTCTCTTCGTAAAATGCTTCATTTATCACTCATCCTTATACTATTATCTTTGTTTATATATTAAAATGAGGAAAATATCTGCTAAAGTTGGATGAAACTATTTGGTGATATAATAGGCAAATCTAGTACGAAAAACTGATTCTTTGCTATCTTTGTATGCAGAGATGTGAATTGGGAAAAAGTTGTTCAATTGGAAGAACAAAATGAGGCCATAAAAGGGAAAAGCTACAACATCTTGGGCAGACAAGGGAGCGAAAGATCAGCTCAAACATTCCTATTTTATCACATCATCATATTTTATATTGCCAAATCCTTAGGATCCCCTGATCCTAAGGATTTGCTTTTACACAGTTTCTCTTTTATGTTATATATAGGGATAAAAGGCAATTAGACACAGCTCAGACTTTGATAATCTATAATTATTCTTTTTGAAAACATATACATTGTTATATCAGTGACTCTGTCAACTGTTACTGGAAATTAATGAAAGAAGGTTGTGTTTGATACATCTTCGTATTCTGAGTTCTTATTAAGCAGAGGCTTCTAGCGACTCTCGGCCCAGTCACAAGAAGTCCCACTGCTCCTTTGTGTTATAGTTTTATATTTAGTCTTCGCTATTGATTTAATGTTCAATTATTTCATTTATCATGAAGATTTGTGATATTGATTAATATTGTTGTTCAAATTAGATTTAGAGTGAAGCCGTGAGATATAATTAAGTAGTGCTTTGATTGGAATGAGTGAATTCTTGTTGATAGCAGATTGTTGTTCATTTGAATAGATGTTATCATAGATCTTGAGAGACAAGACTGATTAACTTCTACAGATTGCAATATAGATCGTTTTCCATTTAGGAATCCTTTATCACTATTTGTTGTTCAATTATCGATTGTTGATTGATGTTCACTTACTGTTGTTGTTCAATTGAGATATGCAGATTGATTTGGGTTGTTATAGATTAGCAGTGCTATTTAATAGTTACATTTCTTTTACTTGATTGAGTACAATTAGCCTTGAGTCATTTGAACTATTCCAAGTGTAATTCTTATTCGCATTCCGTTTCAATTGATTTTGGAACAAGTTGCATAGAATTACAAAGCGTGTTGAGAGAATTTCTTCCATTGATAGTTCATTTTAGAATTGTGTGAATTGAATTGAAGAATTAGCCTTTAGTGATTACAACGATTCATCATTAGATAACCTCTAGATTCACTGCACATACTGTGTTGGCACTCTTGAGATAAAAGACACACCTCCGATTGAAAACTAATTTAGGGATTAAGATTGCCTGTAAAAATATATCTTAGTGAGCCAAAATTTTGGCATTGTTGCCGAGGAGAGTATTTCAAGTGATTGCTTTTATTTCTTTGTCGTAGAAGAATTGGGTTTTAAAAACAAAAGGTAAGAACCTGTGTACCTAGCAAGTAAAGTGCTTTCTTACCTACCTGCTTTACAACAAAACTTTAGAGGTGAAATAGGAATTTGTTTTTATGAATGACTAGAAATAAAAAGTTAGAAAAAGAGTAGAATCCTCCACCAAAACCCACAAAACCCAAAGGATTGGTGAACCTTGGGAGAACGACATTTATAGATGAAATCATAAGAAGATAAGAGTCTCAAGCATCAGTAGGATTCCGGGCTATACCTAGAAAAAGTTCTACTATTATCCCTCAAGTAGCAGGCTCACCATCTAGAGCTCATGCTGAGATTCAAAGCCAAGTAGGAGGATCGGAACAGAGTTTTCAAGCTACAATAAGTTTACACTTTGATCCTCTACAAGAGGGAGAATCTTGTAACTTAAGAGAAGGAAAAGGAGAAACTAGTGGGGCTGCTAAAGAAGAACCACAACTATCTGAACAAGGATCTCCTGAGGGTCTAGACCTAGGAAGTGTTGTAAAGCCAGCTCGGGTTGCTAACTCTTTTCTTACTCCAGAAGCACCCCTTGAAATCCCCGAGGATTATGGGCACATCTTTGATCAAATGGTAGATCAGCCACCCCAAGGTCAAACCTCAACATTAGAGTACCCCATAGTCAACTAGGTAGCCAATGTCCCTATGAAGGCTATTCCTCTACAAAGCATCCCAACCTTCCATGGGATGATCACAGAGGATCCTGATGCTTTCCTATTTGAGTTTGATGTCCTCTGTAGAGGGTATGACTATACCACTGACCCCCAAAAGCTAAAACTATTCCCTTCCACTCTGAAAGGGGAAGCTCTAAGATGGTTTATGGGTCTAGGTGGGTGAACCATCAATTCTTGGGACGAAATGAAAACCTCCTTCCTCAAAAGATACTAGGACTTTTGTAAAACTAGGGAACTGAAAGATGAGATTTTCAAGATGACTGCAAAAGATAATGAAACACTAGAAGAATATGTAGAACAATTTAATTATAATTTGTAGAGGTCTCCACACACTGCCCTACCAAAAGAAGTCCTAAGAACTATCTTGATTAAAGGAATGAATGAGGAATGGGTTGAAACTATAAACTTAATGGGAAAAGGAGATATTTCTTAGGAAGATTATGAGGAAATTATTCATTTGTGTATTAGGTGTTCATGGGGAAGAAAACGTACATGAGAAGCTAGCCGAGATCCCATGAGCAGAGGAAGCAAATCACATAGTGGAGGTGTAACACAGATGGAGATCGAAAACCTCTTGGAATATTTTAAGATAGACATCTTGGGAACTCTTACAACACAATTGGACGTCCTATAGGCCAAACAAAAATAGGCTTTAGCAGAACAAAATTTGACCATCTTCTGCCCACATTGTCGAAAGAAGCACAACCAATGGGAATGCCCGTTAGAAATGGTCCAGACATTCGCCATCTATACTAAAGATCGTGACACTAAACAATGTCCATCATTACCTAGGATGAAAGAAATATTCAAAGAAGCAGAGGAAGAAACAAAACTGGTATATCTGATGAACAAGCATCGACAATGGAAAGCTAAACCTATAAGTATGTCACAAGACGCATCTGAATTCTTTCCATCCTCGCAATCTAATCAACAACAGAACCTTGGGGCAGCCTGGCAAGGCCAATCGCCCTACCCAAATTGGTAGAGCCCACCATTCCCTATGACATCCTGGTCAACACAATCTTTTCCAGGAAATGGCTAGCTGAATTCTCCTTTTACTCTTGTTTGGCAAGGCAATCCCTATCAATCCCAGTGGCCTACTTCCACCTCTCAAAACCTGAATTGGTCTACAAATTGGCAGCGACCTCTAGGGATATCTAATGTACCTATGGGGATGGGCCCTCAGCCTCAACCTACACTATAAGCTCCTTATACATTACAACAGAATTATCAACCTCTTCTGCAGCCATAGTTACCAACTCAGCCAAACCCAAATCCTAATAACAGACTAGTCCAGTTGGTATAGAGTATTAAAAACCCAGAGTATAATATTGAGCAAAAAGAATGTAATGAGCTCAAATTGAGGTCAGGACATGTCATCAACCATGAGGAAAACAGGGACCAGCCTTCAATTGAAAATGTAACACCACTAGTACATATTCCATCACCTGTACATGTTCCACCACTTGTAAATAATACTGAACCAAAGCAAGGGAAAGAAATAGATCAACATGATGACCTTGAAAAATTTATAGCCTCTTCTCCCCCATTCCCCAAAAGACTAACGATACCTAAACCGGTTGCCTACTCTGATTTCGATCTTGTAGGGGAACTAAAAAATTTGTGTATTAATATCCCTCTACTCCAGGCCATTCAAGGCATTCCCATCTATGCCAAAACAATCAAAGAATTGTGTGTAAGGAAGCCTGTGAGGAAGGTAAAAACCTCACCCACTATCCATGTTGTAGGAACTTTATCCGATTTACTCTTGGGAGAGGAAACTCCAATAAAGTACGAAGATCCTGGAAACCCAATAGTAACAATTTAGATATATGGCCGCTCTTTTCCAAATACATTAGTCGACCTAGGAGCCACCATTAACATATTAACAATGGAAACTTGTCAAGCACTTGATATTACAGCCTTAGAACCAACCACCACTTTATTAGAACTTGTTGACCGATTGGTGGTAAGACCAGAAGGGACTTTACAAGATATCAAAGTTTTTGTTGACTCATGGGACTATCCAATAGATTTCCTAGTTATAAACTCAAGGACTAGGTTGGATGGACATCCTTTGATTCTGGGTCAACCTTGGTTGGCAACAACTGATGCATGTATTGGCCGCCGAGAAGGAAACATGACTATTGCAAAGGGGATGCTGTTAAAAATCTCGTGTTATATCCTCCTGCCAGGCCAAGTTTTCCCATTGTAAAAATATGTAAGCAACCACCAGCGTACCTGGAAGAGAGCATCTGTTCACTACTCACAGTAGCAGAAGCATTGGAATTTAAAGATCAAACTGAAGATGACCTTATCAACAATTTTATAAATTAGCCAGCTAATGTGAGTAATGTATAGTGTCAGATGTTGAAAGCAATCCTTGATAACAAAGCCATGGAAGCTCCCCTGAAGGATACAAATGACCAACATATTCAAACGACTGTTATTCATAACAACAAACTAGTTGAGATCGAGCCAGGCAAAGTTCTAAATATCAATGCTAATCTGGATAGCGAACAACAGCAAAAGCTTATCCAGGTAGTACAGAAAAATAAAGGGGATTTTTCCTGGTATTATCCTGATATGAAAGGGATAGACCCACAGCTATGTACACACCACATTTATACTGAGAAGGATGCCCAACCCATCTGGCAGCCTCAATGCAGATTGAACCCACACCTCAAGGATATCATAAAAGAGGAATTGCAGAAGCTACTAGATGTAAACTTTATTTATCCTATCTTCGACAATAAATGGGTCTCTCCATTGGTGGTCATCCCTAAGAAAAATGGGAAGTAGCGTATTTGTGTAGACTATCGAGAGTGAAACAAGGAAACATAGAAATATCACTTCCCCCTCCCATTCATTGATCAAGTCCTCGATATATTGGTAGGGAAGCAGTTCTTCCCCTTTTTAGATGGCTTTGGTGGTTACAATCATATTCAGATTGCCCCTGAAGACGAGGACAAAACAACCTTCACTTGTCCTTGGGGCACATTCGCATACAGGGTATTACCATTCGTCTTGTGCAACGCCTAAGCCATGTTTTAGAGAGCTATATTAAGCATCTTTGTCGATCTAATAAATGAAGGACTGGAGTTACATATGGATGACTTTACTCCATATGGGGATGATTTTGATCAAGCATTGCAAATGGTAGAGAAGGTCTTAGAACGATGCATCGCTACCAAGTTATGTTTAAGAAATGTCAAGTGTCACATGATGATGATCAAGGGCATGATCCTGGGACATTACATCTCTACAACAAGAATATAGGTAGATAAAAAAAAAATATAGGTAATTCTTTTACTGTCTACCCCCTGCACTCAAACAAAGGTATGTAGTTTCATGAGATATGCAAGTTATTATCGCAAGTTTATCAAGAATTTTTCACAAATTGCGGCACCCATATATGCTCTAACTGGAAATGTTGATTTCAATTGGTCTAACGAGTGTGACACAACTTTTGCAGGTTTAAAGAAACTATTCTCAACAGCACCAGTATTACATGGACCAAACTAGGAGCTGCATTTCCACATCTCCATAGACGCATCAGATGTAGCTATAGGCGCTGTCCTCGGCTAGGAGAAGGACAAGAAACCTTATGCTTTATATTATATTAGAAAAAATATCACTCCTACAGAACTCAATTATAGAGTGACAGAAAAGAATTCTTAGCTGTTATTTATGCAATAAACAAATTTATACATAATATAACCGGTTACCAAGTCTTTGTGTACATTGATCACTATGCCATTCAGTATCTTGCTAATAAACGAATCACAAATGGTCGAGTAACATGATGGCTATTCATTTTGTAGGAGTTCGACATTACTATTAAAGATCGTCTGGGGAAGGAAAATCCAATTGCTAATTTTCTATCTTGAATCCCAAAGGTTAATGATCCACTCACGGTAAACAACCAATTTCTGAATGAACACCTGTGTGCCATGGCAATTAAGACGATGTGGTACGCAGATGTGGAAAATTATCTAGTAGTAGGGAAGCTACCTAAACATTTAACAACAAGAGAAAGAAAACTTATTGTTTAGCACAACGCTCGGTTCTCTTGGATAGGCGGATATCTTTTTCATACAGGGGTTGACATGTGTATACGCAGATGTATCCATGAGGATGATATCAATGACATTCTGAAGGCATGCCATGACGAACCTTGTGGGGGGAATTTCACAGACTAAAGGACATGACATAAGGTATTACAAATGGGCTATTATTGGCCCACTATTTTTAAAGATGCTAAAAAATATGCCCAGGCCTGCGACAGTTGCCAAAGGATGGGCCAGCCTGGCTAATCTAATGAAATGCTTCTGCAGCCACAGTTAGTCATAGAACCATTCAAGCATTGGGCATTGGACTTCATAGGTCCATTCCATTCACCATCCAATCAGAAGGCCTACATACTAGTGGCCACGGATTATGTGACAAAATGGGTGGAAACAATAGATTTACCAAGAGCCATAGAGGAAGCAGTGATTAACTTCCTTTTTGGGCTATTTGTGTGGTATGCATTACCATGAGAAGTGATCACAGATCGAGGAAAGAAATTCACAGGGCACAAGATTACTGCCACTCTTAGAAAAAATCATATCACGCACAGGATCACTTCTCTATATCACCTATAGGTGAATGGGCAGGTCGAAAGCACCAATAAGGTTATAGAAGTGATTATGACCAAGACAGTCTCAACACACCAACGAGATTGGGTTGCTAGACTACCATAGGCCTTATGGGCCTATCGTATGACTTGGAGGAATACTGCTAGATACTCTCCATACCAGCTTGTGTTCGGTAAAGAACTAATTTTTCCAATCGAATTCGAAATAAAGACTCTAAGGATGGCCCAGGAAGTGGGTCTAGATTTAACATAATCCCAAACCAAGCGTCTTTAGCAGATTAACGAACTAGATGAGGTTCGATTGCTTGCTTTGCAACAAACTACAATAATCCAGCAACAAAGGGAAAAATGGCATGACAGCCTAATCAAGAAGAAAACATTTCAAAAAGGGGATTGGGCACTTCTGTACGATTCCAGATTCCAGGACTTCCCGAGCAAGTTGCAAACAAGATGGCTTGGCCCTTATGAGATTCAAGAAGTACATAACAATGGTACTATTACCTTGACTACCATAGACGGATACGACCAATCCTTGAAGGTAAATGGGCATCGGGTGCACCTCTATAATCAACAACTTACCAAGGAGTCTTTCTGCGAGCAGGTACGCGAGGACCCCTCCATGCAAATTCTAGCTGCAGGGAATGATAACCCAATAGCTTTTCCTTTAAAAAATTGAAATTTCTTGAGAAATAGCAAATAATGTACATACCTTTGTAGGCATCACCATGTAAATATGTTTTTTTTTTTTAGGAAGTTTTATTTTCCTCTTCTTTGTTTTTTATTGTTCAAACAATTGAACGTTTGTTGTTCAATTGATTGAACAAGACATTTGCCTTGTGTTGTTTTCATTGTTCAAATAATTGAATGTTTGTCGTTCAATTGATTGAACAACACGTTTTTCTTTTTTTCATATTTCATTGTTCAAACAATTGAACGTTTTCCATTCAACTAATTGAACAACACATTTTTTTTTTGTTTTTTGTTGTTCAAAAAATTGAATGTTTGTTGTTCAATTGATTGAACATAACATTTTTCTTTTTTGATTTCATTGTTCAAACAATTGAATGTTTGTTGTTCAATTGAGTGAACACTTTTTTTATTTTTTTTCACTGTTCAAACAATTGAACGTTTTTCGTTCAATTGATTGAACATCACATTTTCTTTTTTATTTCGCTGTGCAAATAATCGAATGTTTGTCGTTCAATTGAGTGAACAACACAACTTCTTCTTTTTTTTTTTGTTCAAACAATTGAACGTTTGCTAGTCAATTGATTGAACAACACATTTTGTTCTTTTTTTTTCGTTGTTCAAACCATTAAGCATTTCCCGTTCAATTGATTGAACAACACATTTTGTTTTTTGTTTTTTTCGCTGTTCAAGCAATTGAACGTTTTTCGTTCAATTGATTGAACAACACATTTTATTTTTTGATTTCATTGTTCAAACAATTGAACGTTTGTCATTCAATTGATTGAACATCACATTTTCCTTTCATTTGTTTTCGCTGTGCAAACTATTGAATGGTTGTCGTTCAATTTATTGATTAACAAATTTTCTTTCTTATTTATTTTCGTTGTTCAATCTATTGAATGATTGCCATTCAATTGATTGAACAACGCATTTTTTTCTTATTTGTTTTCGCTGCCCAAACAATTGCACGATTTCCATTCAATTGATTGAACAACATACTTTCCTTTTTGTTTTTTGCCATTCAAACCATTGAATGGCTACTGTTCAAATGATTGAATAACACATTTTGTTTTTATTTTGACTTCGTCATTCAAATAATTGAACAACTGTCATTCAATTGATTGAACAACATACTTTCCTTTTTGTTTTTTGCCATTCAAACCATTGAATGACTACTGTTCAATTGATTGAACAACACATTTTGTTTTTATTTTGACTTCTTCATTCAAACAATTGAACAACTGTCATTCAATTGATTGAACAACACACTTTTGTGTTTGATTAATTTCACTATGCAAACATTGAACGATTGCCTTTCAATCAATTGAACAACACTTTTCATTTTCTATTTTGATTCTGCCATTCAAACGATTGAACGATTTCCATTCAATCGATTGAACAACACCTTTTAAGAAGCTAAATTGTGAATTTTTCTCATTTTCCTCTTTGATCATTATGCCATTTCTTCTTCTTTTGTATTGAAAATAAACACCATTTGAATTGATGTGTGCCTCTTATAAAGAAAAATGGTAATAACAATATCATTATGATTTCTAAAAGCCTTTTGATGGTTATCTTTATCCATAAGCTAATACAGTGTATCTTTACAATGACTGTCTGAACATCTTTTCTTTTGGACACATCATGAAATGATTTATTATCCTTAATTGATGCTGGCTTATGTTTATACTCCCAAATGGATAAAACTCATTGATATAATGTTAAGGGGATAAGAGTATAACACTTTCATTAGCATCTTTTTACTTCTTACACCATCCCTAATTGTTAAGGAGCAAATGAGCCTTCCGTTTTCTACAAGAAGAGTTCCAAAAGAAAAATAAAATGGCAAAATGCTTAAAACATTGTCTAAAGAGGATAGGGGGTCTCATCATGAGCTAGCCTACCATGATCAAAAGGATGTAATAGGTGACATTCCAATTTGGCTACCAAACCAAGGCAATGACCTTCTTGATAATTAATCTATCAAAAGAACAGGGGGTCTTATCACGAGCCAGCCTAATCATTTTGTTACACCCTAGTGAGTGGCACGATGGTTATCTGGTCACCATGTCAGCATAGTGGTCTCTTTGTGACAAAATAAAGAAAAATTAATTGTAATAAGGACTCTAGCTCATTTGGGAGGGTTAAAAACCAACCTTGTCGAGGCTATGAACACTTGCTGGCAGCAATGGATCTGCTTGTGGTATTGGAGTATCATCTTATATTGACATACGACATCTACCTTTTATCATGTATGACTTTATTTCGAATTATAATTTCCATTTGGTATCACTTTTACATGCCGAATAGCATGGTGACTTTAATCTATATTTATTATATTCCATATGTCTGAGAATTAAATGACAGTCATTAAACATATACCGCCGATAATCCTGATGTGATTAATTCCGCTCATGATAAATATATTTGACATAATGACTCAAAATTGCTATTTTTATTTTGATTTTGCCAATTTACATCTGACAACGAATATTGCTTAAATGCTTTACTAATTTGCGTGTTGTGTTTTTAGATTGGTTGTTGGCATTTATTTCACATTAATCTATTTGCTTGCTTTTCGTGTGCTGAAATGATGTGGACGCCCTTTTCTCGTCAGAGGGGGGATGGTCTACGTATGCATGACACGTATCCCAGTTATGGATAGTTGTGTGACAATCATGCAGATTACCTCTAGAGCATGAACTGCATGATGAGCATGAATGTGTAATAATTAACAGGAAATTTTGATTGGACGAAGAATGGCAACCATTATGGTGGGCATGCGAGCTTATGATTCTATGTTAAGTATGGTTGATAGGATGAATGAATTAACTAAAAACAATAATAATTATCCAAGCATCATCATTTCCTTGATAATTGTTGTAGTATACATTGTTGTTGTTTTGCATTACAGGGGTAAAACACAATTTTATACAGAAAAACCAGCCTCAAGTGTAGCAGCCATGGACGTAAGAGCAATCCGAAGTGAACCTCCAGTACTGATGGTGTCGGATCAAGCTCACAAAATCCTTGGACGCACTGCTTGGCTATAGTATTTAAACAGATTGCAGGGATTCCTTGAAGAGCTAATGCAGCAATTTCTGAAAAATCTGCAGAACAGTAGTACAATGGTCAAAGGTATAAGCATGATGGTTTCTGAAGAAGTCCTAGCCAAATTCACTGGAATTCCGACAGAAGGGTAGAAATGGTAAAATAAACATGTCCTTTTATACAGCGCAATTGAAGCATTCCAAGACTCGGGCGAGCGACTGGTACGAACAAGGAAAGGAATTCATCCTTCAGGGTTGCAGTAACTGTGGCAAGAATTAGTGGTCATCGTCCAAAGATACATCACCTGCGATGGCCAACATGATGTGGTAAAGCCCCGAAAGCTGAAAATTCTAGCCATTTTAAAGAAAATAATTTCAGTTAATTTACCATTTTATCTAAATTCCATGTTACACAATGTTGCTCGATGCGTAAGGATAGCTAAGGACCCACATAGTGTAGTCAGCTACCATGGGTTAATTAAGTTAATTATCACAAATATATTGGCACAACAACAATTAACATTGGACAATATCATAAATCCTACCTTGGCTCCACCCCCGGAAAATGCGAAAACAGAGTAGCAAGGGCCAAGAACCCCAGGCCCAAAAAGAATACTAACAAAAAGAGTCCCTCTGCACCCCTAGAATTAGCTAAGCGTAGGTACTCTATGCGAGTAAAAGCCCAGCGGCACATCCCAATCCAAGGAGAGGAAACCAGACCATCCCACACACCTCCTCTTAGTCCGCAAGACCCTCCTTTGCAAGACTATGAGGAGGAAGTGGTCGAGGTTTTGGGAAGCATGGGAGTGTTTACCGAAGGTAGGGAATAGCCAGGGAACATTGAAAAATATAATTGTACCACTAACCGGTCAGCCACTACTGACAGTCCCAGTCATGAACAAACCCAGCCATGCACTGATGCCATGGAGGAACATAGGGAGTCAATTACTTTTATGGAAACACCCCTCGAAGCCAAGGAGCATGAAGGAGAAGCCAACAGAAAAGAAACTCAAACAGTAGGCACTGGTCTAGTGGACCCCCCAATAGAAGGAAACCTTAAAGATGAAAACTTGAGAGATCCCAATCCACCAAGTGATACTCCCTTTTAGAAGTCCCTCGTGGACGAGGCCTACCAAGGAGAAGACCATGAGAATAATAATTCTTCAAGAGATACCATTGCATTGGGATCTCCTAAAAACGAAATACTTAATAATTATGAGTTGGAAGGAGAAATTCCACCATAAGACACAGTGCCAATTGGGAACATCCCTGATGATGACATAGTACAGGCTATACATGAAGTAGAGGATAACGCAACTTCAGAAGAAGGCCCTAGAGTAGAGAAGCCCTACAGAGCTAGCCTTAGACAGATGCTCAGAAAGTACAGAAAATAGAAGCAAGTAATTAGGCAGCTGAACTATTGGTTAAAAGAGGCAACCAGAACTAGGAAATTGAAAGTGGAAATGGAAACTACAGGAACACAAAAAGAACAATGTTCTACGAAGGATGCTGAGACTCAAACAGAGTTTCTTGAGGCTTGTCCAAAAGAAACCCATACTGATCCAGCTATGATAGAAGATATTGCCATGCAAATTGAGGAGCCTTATATCTTTTCACAGGGAACTCAAACGGACCACCCCACTACAGACATTGTTGTCCAAATAGATGTTGAAGAAGATGTTTGAGTTAATTGTATAATTCAAGAAGTAGTTGAAGCTGTTGTGCAGGCTGACCCTACTCAGACCCAGGATGATAAGGCCCAAACAGATGAAACACCCCTTTACACCCCCTTGGTAAGAGAGGTCGTCATAAGAAAATTACAGAATGAGCTACTGATGGTTCACCAAGAACTAGCTCAGCTCAAGGAAAAGGTGGTCCCTCTGCATGAACATCAAGGGTTAAAGAAGAAGTTTGAAGCACTTACCAAGACTGAAGATGAGACCTTTGCTCAGTATAAGGCTGAGAAAAATAAGGTTGAAAGATTAGAGGGTCAAATGCAAAAGGCTAGAGAGAAAATGGAGACTGTCTACTCTCTCTATTCAAACACCCTATCTTGCCGAGCTCCTGCCACAAATTATGCTTTATTTCTCGTGGCAAGATACCTCTTGTTAAAAGTTAAGGCCCTTAAGGCTGGTAAACTGGCAGAGATCAAAACCACTCCTGACTTTATCAAATGCTTCAGAGAGCATGATGAGAAGGTTTAGCGCCTCTTTTGTGAACTCTATATGCATAATTTTGATTTAGAATATGATAGGGACAACCACCCTACCCCTTTTATAAGAGACATTCAATTTTGAGGCATTCCTCTCATTTGCTGCCAATCAGCTAAAATGGGCCCAAGGCTCACAGCACTTTTAGAAGATGTGAGTATGGCATTGACCTATGGTTCAAAGGGGAGCCTACACAACCATTACTTCTATCTTTCATGCATAAACAATTTATGAAAAAAGATGGTGTCAAAGGCAAATTGGGGCCACTCCATATTGATATCATTCAGGCTGGAAAGGAATACTTATAGGACATTAAAGAAGAAGCCTTGTCTGCATCAAGGCAGAGGTGGGAAGTCTCCAGTAACACTGTGAGAGGCTGAGAACCATTTGGATATCGAAACTTCCAAGCTGCCTCTTCCCGTTTTTATAAATATAGCAATATTATTTTAACAATGGGGCCAGATTGGATAGGATGTCGTTACAGAACCCCAATCATATGGTACCCTCATGATCAATACCGCAGTGACTATAACTCAAAGGATCATGAGGTAACCCAGGCCTTTGTTGTCCTTAAGCAAAAGAATGGTTTTAGGAATTACAAGGAGGAAGTATATCCTGCTTATTCCCTCATTTAGTTGCATCTAAATTATACACTTGCACAAGGACGTGTAACAAGGTAAGCTGGGGAGTATGTTGGGATAGGAAAAAGGTATGATTTCTCTTCATAAAATGCTTCATTTATCATTCATCCTTATACAGTTATCTTTGTTTATAGATTAAAATGAAGAAAATATTGGCTAAAATTGGATGAAACTATTTGGTGATAGAATAGGCAATTCTAGTACGAAAACTTGATTCTTTGCTATCTTTGAATGCAAAGATGCGGATTGGGCAAAAGTTTTTCAGTTGGAAGAACAACACGAGGCCATAAAAGGGGAAAGCTACAATGTCTTGGGCAAACAAGGGAGCGAAAGATCAGTTCGAACATTCCTATTTTATCACATGATCAGATTTTATATTGCGAAATCCTCGGGATCCCCTGATCCTGAGGATTTTCTTTTATCCAGTTTCTCTTTTATGTTATATATAAGGCCGGAAGGAAATTAGATACAATTCAGACTTTGATAGTCTATAATTATTCTTTTTGAAAACATATACGTTGTTATATCAGTGACTCTATCAGTTGTTACTGGAAATTAATGAAAGAAGGTTGTGTTTGATACATCTTCGTATTCTTAGTTCTTATTAAGTAGAGGCTTCTGGCAAATCTGGACCTAGTCACAAAGTCCGACTGCACCTTTGTGTTATAGTTTTATATTTGATATTTGCTATTGATTTAATGTTCAATTATTTCATTTATCGTGAAGATTTGTGATATTGATTCATATTGTCGTTCAAATTAGATTCAGAGTGAAGCCGTGAGATATACTTAAGTAGTGCTTTGATTGGAATGAGTGAATTCATGTTGATATTAGATTGTTGTTCATTTGAATAGATGTTATTAGAGATCTTGAGAGATGAGACTGATTAACTTCTACATATTGCAATATAGATCATTTTCCATTTAGGAATCCTTTATCACTATTTGTTGTTTAATTACCAATTGTTGATTGTTCACTTATTATTGTTGTTCAATTGAGAAATGTAGATTGATTTGGGTTTTTATGAATTAACAGTGATTTTTAATAGTTATAGTTCTTTTACTTGATTGAGTATGATTAGCCTTGAGTTATTTGAACAAGTCCAAGTGTAATTCTTATTCGCATTCAGTTTCAATTGATTTCAGAACGAGTTGCATAGAATTACAGAGTGTGTTGAGAGAACTTCTTCCATAGATAGTTCTTTTCAGAATTGTGTGAATTGAATTGAAGAATTAGCCTTTAGTTATTACAATGATTCATCATTAGATAACCTCTAGATTCACTGCACATATTGTGTTGGCACTCTTGAGATAAAAAGACTTACCTCGGGTTGACAACTAATGTAGGGATTAAGATGCCGGTAAAAAGACATCTTAGTGAGCCAACATCATCGCTTCCATTGATTTTCTTAGACTTTCTAAGACATCCCTTTCTATATTCTTTTACCCTTACAATACTGTGGTTCACAAACCATGGACAGAGCTCAAAATACTCTAGATAATCCCATCCCTTTACAAAAGAAGGGGATTTGACCCACCCTAAAGCCCCTTTGAATCTTATAAACCTGTGATAATCGCGCTTCTCTCCTCCAAATATAGAGACTTTACATGACTCAGAAAAAAACCTAGACCCGGGGACCCCTACCCAAAATACCCCCATAGGGAGTGAAATCATCCATGTAGATCTCTACAGAGTCATGAACTAGCTCAGAAAATATGCTTAGAATTTCCCCTTGAAAAGTGGCAGGGGCATTACATAATCCTAAAAGAAGGACCCTATAAGAAAAAGTACCCCAAGGGTAGGTGAATGTACTTTTATCTTGGTCCTTTGGGCTAATCTAGATCTGATTATAACCGTTGAATCCATCCTTAAAAGAGAATAATTTCTTCCTTGCAATACCATCTAAGACTTGATCAAAGAAAAGTTAAAGGTAAATGGTCTTTTTTAGTGGCTTTGTTTAGCTCTCTGTAATCCACACAGATCCTCAAATTTCCATTCTTATTTGGGACCAAAAATAGAGGGGACACACTCACTATTTGAGATGGGGTAAATAAATCCTGCATCCAAAAATTTCTGCAACTCTTCCTTTACTATGTCTTTGAGGGCTTGGTTCATTCTCCTCTGAGGTTATTGCACTGGTTCATTCTCTTCTGAGTATACACCAAAGGAGTCACTCATTTCATTTCCTTATAGCTCCAAGCAAAGGAATCCAAGTGTTCTCTCAGTATGTTACACAACCTCTCTTCTTGGTTGGGTGAGAGAGAGGAGTTGATCGTCAAAGTTTTACATGGAACTGTTAGAAAATTATATATTACAGAGCAATGGAACACATAAAATATTGCAGAAATATAAACACAGAAAACACATAAAACAAGAGAGACATAGATATACGTGGTTCACCTAATTTGGACTACATCCACAGAGAAATAGCCAGTCTTTCCTTTTATATTATCCAATAAACTGAAGATATACAACCTACAATAGATCTGTTGTAATTCCCTCTTCTCTCTCACTCAATCTCCTCTCTCTTCTCGCTTAGAATATAGATCTACATAGACGTAATACAATTCCCTCATATATAGTGAGGGGTTGCCTTCTAGGGGAAAAAGCCCTAAATTAAACATAACTTCTACCATCAGATCTCCACCTAATGAACGGCTCAAATTGACTATGAAATTACAACATTTTACAAGGCAATTTTACTTCTATTTTTAGCTTTGGGGGCGCTTCCTAGCAGGGGGGGCTCCCAAAGGTCACAGCCTCCCCCCCTGCAGCATATATTTTACAGGCGGCATTGCCACCACAATACAAACTGGGGTCAAATGTGGCGATACCTCTAAATAAAGAAAATAATCAAGCTCCCCACCCAACAAATTCTACCATTTTGACATGTGCAGGAGTTGGGTCCACTAGGAATAATTCAGTTTAAGGATCACCCTCAAATTCCTTCACAAGATCATCAAGGGGTATGGAATTGGAGGGCTAGTTCTCAAGTATTTGGTCAGTGAGGTCATCTTCATCAAGTTTCCACTCTCCTATGACATCATCTAGGGTAGAGATTGGATGGGATGTAGTATGATACACTTCATATTCCTCCTCATCTTTCAACCATAGGGGAAAGTCATTCTCAAAAGATGATTGAACAGGAGGGTACAATACTAATTGTTTGGAACAATGACCATTATTAATGGTCTTACAAGGATGAGAGGGTAGCCATTGAATTTGGTCTTGGGCTGGAGAACTAGGAGGTCAGTAGGATACTCCCAGGAATCAATAGAGACCATTACATCTTCAACAATCCCCTAAAGAGCCATTATGGAACTGTCTGCAAGTTTCAACACTATTGTGGTCTTTATCAAAGATCCCTAGAGGTTTAGTTTGAGCATGGTTTCCTTAGTCATCACATTTATGGCAACCCCAAGATCAATCAAGGTTTGAGGGGAAATTATGCCATGAATGTATACATATACCACGGGACTTCCAGGATCTAGATACTTTGGGGAAATCACTCTCCCCAGCATTAGATCAGACAATTGACTAATGACATTGATGGTAAGGGTGTATTTCTTTCACCTCCCAGGATTTTTGAAGCATTTCTATTTTATAAGCTTATTTTAGATGGGAACATCCTAGATATCTTGGAGGAGTGGGATTTTAACACATAATTTTTTCAATTCTCCCAGAAGTTCAGTCTCTTCTAGGGTGTTCTAGTTAGGATGGATCAATATTTCAAGAAAAGGAGGTGGATTGGATTCAGGAATACTCTCTTCTTTTTCATATTCAAGCTCCTCAGGTGGAGATGGAGGTTGGTTATCTGGTAGCACTCTTTCAGACCTGAGGTTAATTTCTTGAATTTCCACATCATAGGCAGGGTAGGATGTCTCTGAACTATTTTTTTTTTCAGGTTCGAATTTGGTTGAGTAGGGATCTAAGGTCGCTTGGGTGGAGCAGGATGAATGAGCTATAGTTGAGATGGAGGTCGAGGCAATAAAGAAGAAGGTTGGTTTAATTGAGGACTCCAACCCTGTGATGGGGTATTCCACAGAGGATGTGGGCAAGAATATGGATGAAATGGTTGATTGGCAAGTTGGGCAGGATACTAAGGTGCATAAGACCAAGGAGAATGTGTTGACCATGAAAGGCGAGTAGGAGAACATGAAGGGGGTAGGGATGCATCCTACATGCCTTGCTGGTATGGCTTAGGTCCTTAAGGCCTCCTTTGATTGATATAAAAAAGCTGTTCAACCCCACCATAAGCCCCTTGGTATAAATATTTCAATCTAGGAAAAGAAGGACACTTATTCATGTAATGGTTCTCTTCATAGACTAATCATACCTCTATAACATTCAATGGACATTCATTTTTAGGGTGCCTCCTTCTGCATTTATGGCAAAATATAGCTAAGGCCCTCTCTCCTTCCTCTTATTTCCTCTTGATTTTCGTGGTGTCCATTTGCAAAGAAAAGGTGTGCAAAATTTCACTTTTAAAGTCCTCCAACATGTTTCCAATTTCACTCTTGATAGATGTGGTGGAGGAAGGGGAACTGACCAAAGCTTCACTAGGCCTACCCTTCTTTCTAGCAGCCCTAGAATGGCTTCTGAATACTTTCTTGATATCTTCATAGGGTAGCTGATAAATTTCCGCTCTAGACAACATGTTTATGGTTTCCATTATGTCCTCCCTGACTCCTCTAAGAAGGACTAACTTGATTGATTCAGGGTCAAGGGTGCATCTGGCCCTTTTTTAACTAAGTTGGAACCCTTTTCTCATAATCTACTAGGGATTCATCAGGTCCTAGGGTCATTCCAAGTATTTCCTCTTTGGTGTCTTTACACCTACAATAGTCCCTATACTTGTTATTAAAGGATTGTTGCATTTAATCCCAGGTAGAGATGTTATCCCCAAGTAAACCCATGAATTAGTGCAAGGCACATCATTAAGGGTGGATGGGAACAACTTCAACTTTTGGTCATAAAATATATAATCATAAGTTATGTCGATGATAGTAAACTCAAACAAGAAGGTATCAGGGTCCTCTGAGGTTAAGACAAGGAAGTGAGGAAGGGCAAAGGGGCGTATATTTTTCATCCTAGCATCTCCATTAGTCTCTCTAATTAGAAAAGCACCCTCATTTATATTTTTAGCCTCATTTATGTTTTCAACCATGGTGTAAGTGTGTGGAATGGTCTCTTCTTCTTCCCCAATAGGCTCTTCAAAGATCTTAGGTTGATCACCTAATGGGTTCTCTAACTCCCCTAGAATCATAGAGGGAATCTCACAATCACCAAAGAAGAGGGAAGGTTAACAATTTGATGGTGTGGGGGTATTTGGCAAGAATTTCCCAAAAGTGACTCTAATCCTACGAGGCATGCAAGAAATATCTATATCTATATATATATATATATATGATGAGTTTTTTCAAAACAAAATGCAAGACAAAAAGGAAAGAAACTGTAACATCTCTCTAGTAAATGCAAAATAGAAGGAAAAATAGAAATTACATCTACCTAGACACCTCCCTAGAAACGACACCAAAAAGTGATGAGCCCCAGTATTGCAGCAAGAATTATGCAACTCCCATGACTACTAGCTTTACTTTATCAACCTGGGATTTTGTACAAAGAGTTTATTCCATTGGGCAATGGAGTCTATGAAGATGGAATGTTGAGTGTGTTTCTGTGATAAAGGGCAATACTACAGAGCAAGATAATCAGTTTTGGAACAATATTAAAATCTAGAAATTGATGGGATGTAAGCCAGGGGATAAAGGGCAGTCAAGAATCCTTTATCATGGTGGCAGAGGGAAGGTGCATGAATAATTTCAAGGAGCAGTGAAGAATTCCTTGGCAATTTTCAAAGTGAAAGAATTAGTGGAAACAGAAGCATCTAAGAATTTTTGTTTATGCTAGTTCTGAAGAAAACATAAATAACAGCAGGAATTGAACACAGAGTGTATTTAAACAAGTTCTGGGCTATTCTTTTTCCCTGTTGTTAAGATTATGAAACATATATGAAATTTGCAAACATAGAAAACACAAAAACACAGTCTAGAGTAACTTATGGATCCAAAGAAAGACACGGGAATTCTGTAGCAGAGCTCAGAACAGAAAATCCACATTCAACGGTCCAGCAGCAGTGCACTTCAACAGCCTTTGTATTAAAAAATATCAGAGTTACAGCATGGTCCAAAGAGGAAAATCACCAACCCTGAATACATTCCTTGGGGGGGTATTTATACAAAGAGAGAGTTACAAAATACTTTGTGGATAATATGAAGTAGTAACTTCCTTCATCTACTCTGACAGAGGAATAAATGCAGAAATAAATGTAGGAGTAATTGTGGTTGTGCTGGCTACTTTAACTGACAAGATATTTTTGACTTTTCAATGCAGGAAGTCAGCTGGTAGTTGTGTCTTTAATTGGCATTCCTGCGTTGCTGTCCTGATCCTTTCACCTGCTCTTGATTTAGCTTTAATGCATCCTAATCCTCGCTTGAGCTCCTTCCTCTATATTTCCCACGTGTCTTGCTATTTGACCAAGTGTACATAGGCAGAAAGATCCAGATTACCTAGGTAAAACTTCCAGCATACTCTGCCACCACTGGTCTGTAGGCAACTGATGTCTTTGTAGTTTCACAAGTGTTTCATCAGCCTCAGTATACCTGTAAAAGTTAGGCTTGACTTCAAAAAGATGATTTATTTCATGTTCTATATAAAAAAAAATTTCCAATTTGTCATATAAACTCTGTCCGGAAGGAGGTCCTGTGTCTTCTGAAGTGCTGGATGATGCAGTGATCTGATTTGTTACATGCATGTTTACCCTGTGAGCATACTGTTGATGTGATAATAGTTTTTGATTGCTGGTTTGCAAACTGGGTAGACCCTTCTGCTGTAAGACTGTGATCTTCTCTGTGAAGGCATTAATGTCCATCTGCATCTCTTGGCACTTCCTCTCCAGTGTTTGTACAAAATTTCTCTTTGTTAGCACCTTCTTCACTGTGAAAATGGTGCCTGTCCTGTCCAAGATCTCCAAAGCTGCTAGCTGTTCTTTAGTATGGGTATTCAAAAAATGGATCAACCTATTGGCCTGCTTAGGCATATTCCCAATGATGCCTTGGACCTTTGAATTTTCTCTTGGGCCCTTTCTATCAATTCAATTTGTTCATGGATTGTTTGAATTGATTGTCATTGGTCAGTAATGGACTGGCTAATCTTGGTCCACAAAATCATTTTAATGTCTGCCAGAGGTTTATGCATGGTGAGATCCTTTTCCAATGATTTCACCTTGTTCTCCAGGGCCTTCACCTCTCTGGTCTTCTCTGCCACTATTATTTTTGACTTGTCATAGCTCACCTCTAGCTTGACTAGTCTTTCTTTTGCCTCTTTGAGCTCTGACATTTGAGCTTCTAGCTCTTTCACTGCTTTCATCATTTCTTCCATCCTCATGCTGGTCTCTGGCTCTGTTGTTGGTGCTGTTGTAGCATCTGTAGCTATTGTACCTGTTGTTGATGCTGGCACAGTGGGAGGGATTGCTGTTGTGTCTGTGGGGGGAGTAGTGACAATTGCTGGAGCTGTTTCAGGTGGCTGGGAGGTCGACTCTCCCTTCTTGGATTGTAATGCTTTCTCCAACTCTTGCTCTGTTTTCATTAGCCTTTGATTCATTCTCATCAACAAATCCATTACATCCTCTTCTTCTTTTTCCTATGCTAGTTCGGTTGTTTGTGGATGCATGGTGACAGGCAGTTTCAATTGCTTTC
Source organism: Pinus taeda (assembly GCA_000404065.3). Taxonomy (NCBI): domain Eukaryota; kingdom Viridiplantae; phylum Streptophyta; class Pinopsida; order Pinales; family Pinaceae; genus Pinus; species Pinus taeda. Next base: position 321,417 of record APFE030511597.1, read on the forward strand.
TAAGGGTAGCAATATCTTCCTCCTTCTTCTTTATCAATGCTTTGATGCCCTTGTCATCCTTGGGATCATGTCCCAGCTCAATAATTATTTCTTCCAGAGTCTTTATTCTGTTGGCTTTGGCTAGAGAAGAGATCTTCTCCAAATCCAATTGAGCAGATGTTGGGTCCCTATAATACTAGTGATTACCCCATTAATATTGTAGTTGTACCCCTTATTTATATTGTTGTGCCCCTATTACCCCCATATTGTTATTTATGTGCCCCTTAGAATCCCTCTATTGTTATTTTTGTGGCTTTATATTATTATTGTTAGGTCGGCTGGATTATATTGTGACTCCTTAGACTCCTATATATAGAAAGGAGGTTTTGTCATTTGTATCATCCAAGAATTGTTCATTTATGTAATGTAAAAGAGGTTGCCCCCTCGAAGAGGCTGAATTCTAAGGCGTGGATCTCTCTTTTCTATCTTTTTGTGAGCTGGTTTCATAACATAATGATCTGATACCAATTTGTTGGAAAGATAGAGGAGACAAAACACAGATTCACACACAAAACGCATGAGCTGTGACTCTTCTATTGATCACACGAAAACTTGATGATTACAATGAACCCGATGAAGGTTATTTAACCTTTTCCAACTAACGACTCGCCTAAAATATTTGACATGCAACCACACACTTAATTCATCTATCACTTAATTCGACTTGACTTAGCACTCAATTAACTAACTCTCTAATTTTAGCCAAATCCTCATGTAGGAGTAATTAGCTTATTTTAACACTCCACCTTAATTACGATTGCTGAACTAAGACTAACTCATGACAACTCAAACATGCCTACTAGTCTATGTCTCAGCTAGGCTTACAACACCCAAGTTTCTTCTATGAAACTAGAACACATCTTTTGCTAATGACTTAGTAAATATATCAGCCAATTGATCACTATATTTACAAGGCTTCAAGTGAATTTTGCATTGCACCCAAGTTCTCTAATAAAGTGATATCTAGTATCAATATGCTTGCTCTTCTGATGAAACAAACTATTCTTGGATAGTGCAATCACTTAGGTGTTATCACAATATATTGTTGTTCATCCTTGTTGTTTTTGCTTTAATCCATCAAATACTTTTCTTAACCATATTGCTTGACATGACATGTTGCTAATGTTGTTGCTACATATTCTGCTTCTGTTAATGAAAGTGTCATAATAGGTTGCATCTTAGATGCCCATGAAATCACACCTGAACCAAGATGAAACACATAACCAAAAGTGATCTTCCTATCATCCACACTTCCTGCGAAATCACTATCTATATATCTAAACAAATCCTTCTTCTCTTTGCTTGCATACATTATGCCACAATCTCTAGTTCTTGCCATGTATCTCAAAATTCTTTTTCCTACACTCCAATGTGTGTCTTTTCGAGTCTCCATAAACCTGGAAGTCAAACTCACTCATTTCATAATATCCAGTCTTTTGGCTGTGAGATACATCAGGCTTCCAACCAATATTTTGAATAGAGTTGGACTGGCATCTTATCCTTCATCATGCTTGCTTAACTTTGTACCTGTTGCAACTGGTGTAGGGACAATTTTGCAATTCTCCATCCTAAATCTTTTCATCAAATCTCTAGCATATTTATACCAATTTGATGGGAAGGCCGAGGAGACAGAACACAAATTTCACACAAAACACACGAGCTACGACTCTTCTATTGATCACAAAAAGCTTGATTATTACAATGAACTCAGTGAAGGGTTTTAACCTTTTCTACTAGCGACTTGTCTAAAATAACTTGACATGAAACCACACACTAAATTCGTTTATCACTTCACTTGACTTCACTCAACGCTCAGTTAACTGACTCTCTAATTTTAGCCAACTCCTCATGTAGTAGTAATTATCTTATTTTAACACAAATATGCCATAGACAATGCCTAAAAGTATTGGTTTTAAATAGTCACTAGGGAAACCAGGTAACCAGGTCAATGAAATAAAAATAGAATTTTTGTCAAAATATAATATAACTGCTTCATAATAAAGCCTTTTCTTCATTACTACACAGACTATAAACAAAACTTGCCTAACAAACTTGGATAACTGGGATGACAACGTCTGCTATTAAACAAAATGACAAAGAAGTGGTAGGAACATATATTTTGACAATATAGAAGTAGACTATAGGAATAACAATATATAACTAGGGAGCATAGAAAATAAAATTTATATAGACGGAATTCCCCCACAACCAACCTAGGAAATTTTAAGATGACACCAATCTCTGGTGAATCTTTCGCACGTACCCTTTCCACAAAGGGCCATGAGGAAAGCACAATCTCTCCGTAGTCATCCTTGAACCACAATATCATTACACCGCACTTCATTAAACACAATGCATGGAAGTGTCGTGTTATGATGGTCACTATTGGCCGTATGTAGGCCAGACTCCCCATGCATCGTATTGCATCCCTTGTCTATTCATGGATTTCATTTTCACCAATGGGTAATGGGGGGAGGCGTTTAAATGAATGCATGGTTAGTTCAAAGCAATATATTTGTTTTTAGTAGAACTAAGCTTAGTTAGGTAGTGGATTCCAAAATTTCTTAGATATGGAACTTTAAATATGTAAATATAGTAAGAGAAAAATAAAAGATAAAGTTGATTTTGTTCATATTTATTGGATATTAAAAATATTTCAAAATCATTTACAATTTATAATAGTTTTTTAAAGTGCAATGTATATGTTTGGAGTAACTTTCATTTATTTTTAAATTGTTTTTTTAATTTCACTTTATATGTTTTGAGGATTTTTCATAATTTTTTAGATGATATAGACCATGTTGATAATTTTCATTATTGTAGATGATATGGACTATGTTGATTAATTGAACCGTTGCCACAAGATGCTTGAGATAGGTACCCATGGAAACTTGGTGTAACAAGTTATTATTAGATTAAGAAAATGAGTGACATCTTAAGAGCCATCCTTGTGGATTGAGTCAAGAGATCAAAACAATATTTTCTAGAAATTTACACATCATAACACATTTTTATATAATTTCAGATTTGGAAGACAATAGTAGTATTAAGGTTCAATGTTTTTTTAGAATTGGCCTTCTTAGGGATTGGAAAGTTTAAAAAGGAGTCAAGGAGATGCTCAAAATCATCTCCTTCTTTCCAAAGTGTATTCAGAATGGGATGAACTCTTGGGTGTCATTAGCTCATTTAAAAGAGACACGAGTGTAGGCCCAAATGGATGGACAGCTAAGTAATTTGAGGAATTTTTAATGTCTCAAGATATGATCTACTTTGGGTTGTGGAGGTAGTCCAGTGCACTAGTAAAATACCAAGTAGGATGCCACATTCCTTGCATTAATTCCAAAGGTGGATTTCCTTATTTATTTTGATGATTTCAGACCATTTTCACTATGCAATAGTTTGTACAAGATTATTGCTAGGGTAATCGTAGTTAGGATAAAATTCAGTCTATCCAAAGTTACTTCATGAGAATAGTTTGGCTTCTTCTAGGGAAGGCTCATTCATGAGCTTATCCTTATGGATTAGGAAGGACTAAACTCCATAAAAGTGATTAGACTCCTAGTTGTGGTAACCAAATTAGATATAAAAGCCTACAATCAAGTTTCCTAACTTTACCTCATGCTAGTTTAATCACATGTAAGTTTGAATTTACCTACGGTAAATTGGATCATGGTTTGTATCACTTCAACTCCTTTCATTTTAGTAATCAATGGGTCAAGCTTGAATTTCTTCAAACCCTCCCATGGGCTAAGACACGATTTTCCTGTATCCCCATACTTGTTCTTAATTGTGGAAGGACTCAATACGGCAATATATAAAGTGAAGTGAAATAACAAAATTCAAAAATTCAAGATTGGTGGAGTGGAAAAAATCACACATTTGTTATCTGTGGATGACATCCACATTTTTTTTCTATTTCTTGGATGCAAAGGGAACATATTATAACAAGATTTTTGGATGTATTTTGTGAAGCTATGAGGTCAAGGCATGGAGCGCAATTACACTTTTTGGCAAAAGAAGGTGCATTTAGGTGAAAAAAAGATGCCTCGATCGAGCTCCTCAAGCGCTAAAAAAAAGGTTCAACCAAGCATTAAAAATACCTCTCTATCGAGCTCCTATGTAACCCCAAGTTAGGAACTCCATCGAGCTTTATGGCTTTATGGAGCCCTAAAGCTCCGTTGAGCCTTAAAACTGGAAATCTTAAAATTTATGTAAATATCAATAATGATATGCAAACTTTAAAATTGTAAGTATTTGATAGTTTAAAAAAAAACTAAATTTAATTACTAATGTGAAGGATGGAGTTGCGACAGTGGATGCCGTGGTGGTAGACTCCACCATTCTTTTTGAGAAAGAAATGGAGGTAGTCACGGCTCTATAGGAAGATCTCACCCTATAAGCCTTGAATACAACAGCTCACAAACACTAGCAATAGTACGATGAAGTAAGGGCAATGACACGCACCATTACTACCACGCAACGCCTTGCTAAGCTGCAGGACACGAGACAATTGCATCTACAGGTGGAAGAAACACAGAAGAAAGAGGTGGTCCTCAAGGCCAGATTAGGGCCTTGACTAGATGAGGCCTAAAATTATCTCTGCCCACATTCATGATAAGTTGGCGAGCTTATAGAGCATGCAGGAGAACATCAATGAGGACATTGTAGGACTGACAACAAAGCAGCTGGTGGATCAGATCAAATAGGAAGCCATGCAAAGCATGGCTGAAGTGGTAGTGGCACAAGTAGAGTTTGGAGGTCTTCACAGTAAGATCTCCATGCTAGAAGAGTGACTCGAGGGCAAGTCATGATCTTTGTGTTGGGGGCCTGTTGGGATGGGGTCCCCTAGGGTTAATTTTGGGGAAAAATCCCAAGTTTTGTTGTATAAAATGTAAAGTCTCTGCAAGTTGTGGTCGTGGAGCGCATATATAGTTAAAGTGTCATAAAGGGTTTTACCCTTCTTTTATGTAAATTGAGTCGACTATTGAAGATCTACCAATGGTCCGCAAACCATGGGATTGTATACATAGGTGTGTCCTAGGATGTTTGAAAGTAACAAAGATAAAGACAGATGTAATGGGTTTATAGAAAAAAGAGTGTAGAAGCCTTAAAGTAGAAGGAAGGATCTACAGCTGTATGCACAGAGGCCTAGAGTAGAGTACGCAGTTGACTGCACAGACCCCTGCATCTGAGTGCAGAGGGAAATCTTGAGTCTGTAAGATATAACTGGATATTAATAAAGAAGATTGTTGTAGAAATACTTGTGTTTATCTCTTTACTTTTGTTTATATTAATGTGCCTTATGTTATAATGGGTTTATGGAATAATGATGTATTAATGCGTGACTTTACACGACTTATACTGTTACATGAATGCAAATATGGTTAACTATTTACACGAAGATTCTCTTATTGTATGTGGAAGTTATTAAACACTTAAGCCGATCTAAGTAATTACTGGGTTAAGAGTAATATTTGATGCACGTAAGTAGTTGATTCACATATTCAGGGTCCACAAAAGATAGTCCTAAATGTTCACGGAGGTATAGAAGTTGATTAAGGGTAGTTATATTGATAATCCCTAAAGGCTTATCAATCTACACGAAGGTAGATTTAGGGCATGAAATGACATCATGCTCATCTCTTGGTGCGGAAACTTGGTTCCAGCATCCCCCCATACTACTTCGGGTGAGACTTCATTCCACGCTCTGCAGATTGATGCTGAGAGGGCCAGTAGTGTAGGGCATTGTTTGCCAAAACTAACGCTGAACCTCGGTCAGGACCCACTACAGTTTCTAGGAGTTCCATTACCTTCATGGGTCTTCCAAGTACCGTCACAAGCTCTCATTCCTCAATGATATTGATGCTTCTATGGTTGTCTATAGAGTCCATCTACAAAAATATTTTGTATAATGTATAAATAATGAATAATTGATAGTGCTATGAGGCCCCTTTTTATATGCATGTCTACTTTATGTCGCTTGGCACTTCCCAAGCCATTTAGTGGACCTTGGTTATTTTGCATGTAAAATTTTTATGATTATTAAATCATATGTGATTCTTTTACTCATCCATGGAGTCTCATCCCCTATGAAGCAAGTAAGTTCCCTTTGTGGACAGAGGCAACCCCTCTAGCCCTAGAGTGGGTCTAGTCATAGCAAGAACAATATCAAAGCAAATTCCCTTATATAGTTAATGTCATGAAGGCCTACCTTCAAATCCTCATTTGATGAAGTTCTTATTGTCTTGCTCCAGCTCTTATTCTAATCACTTTTGTACCTGAAACAACATACAGAGAACAACAACAAACATAATAGAATACAAAAAAAATGATCTACTTAAAGGGTCAAGGAGGTTCAAGCTATCAATATTCAATTTGACATAAGATATAGGAAATAAACTATTTATTTGTATTAATATGAACTGAAGTAAAACTTACAACCATACCTTGACATTGTAAGTCTCCTTGAAGGGTTCTGTCAGCATGTCTCCGTAAGCATTCACTCATGAATTGTCTCCCAAGAGGATGAATAACTCTCTGTCATACCCAAAAGGAAAAATTATGATCTAGAATTCTCATACAATCAATCCAAATCCACACAAAACTATCCCAGGCTAAGTTACATTAGAGGCTACTTCCAAACTCTTTGACTAAAAATGAACTGCACTCTCTCCCTCCAACTGCTCTCTATTTGAACTCTGAACTAGCTGATCTCAGCCATGAAGGAGGTATTTATAAGAGGAGGAGCCTCCATAAGAGATGGGAGAAAGAGCTTATCCCTTTGGGAGATTGCACAAAAGGTGGAACAACCATCCCAAAGAAGAGAGGCGAGCTCATCTGATCTAACAACCAACCCTAGGACCACCCATCGACAATTTATTAAAACAAATTTGCCAAAATTAGCTTGTCACAAGTGAAACACAGGGGCAAAGCGACAACGTCACTAGGCTTAGTTCAATCTTGGCCATTTTCGTGGGTGGAATAACTGATGACCTGCGACGACCCAAAAATAGAGGTTAAAAAGGGTCTGCTCCAGGAGTAATGGACTGAGGTATTCTTCCTGATATGACAAGGGAGACATTGACACATATTTACAACATGACACAAAGCAGATGTAAATAACATGGACCGATAGTGTTTGGGATCAGGGAATGCGGGTTCGGTGACAAATTACTGTGTATGTTAGGTCCTTATACTACTAGTGTAACCACTTATTGTTATTATTTCAACCCCCTTATTATATTGTTGTGACCATGTAGGCCCCATATTCGTATTATTGTGCCCCAGAGAAGTCCACTATTGTTATTATTGTGCCCTTACATTATTATTGTTATGTCGACTCTAATTATGTTATGACCCCTTAGACTCCTATATATAGAAAGGAGGTCTTTTCATTTGTATCATCCAAGAGTTTTTCATTTGTGTAATGTAAAGGAGGTTTCCCCCTCAAAGAGGCTTATTTCTAAGGTGTTTATCACTCTTTTCTATCATTTTGTGAGCTGGTTTTATAACATTTGGTATCAGAGCCTTGGATTCTAGGGTTTCGCTACTCCAGACATGTCATCGTGGTATTTTCGCTATAACTTGTTTTATGCGATGTTTCAGAAGCTACAAAAAAAACCCATTTGAGCCGAAATCATTTTGAACTTTCAATCCAAATTTCAAATCTTGTCCTGCTATATTTGCAAAGATATGATCTGGGGAAGTTATTGGAGACTCCCCAATTACATTCCAAATAGGTGACCTGGGGAAAATCGTCATAACTTTTGTTTTGAGCATTAGATTTAAATTTCGTCAGATGTTTCCAAAAGAGTACGATCTATAGATTTATGTGTATCAGTTTCTGGTCCAAAGGTTGAAACAGTGACACATGGCACTTTGTACAAGTTCGATCTTAGGAAAAGGTATATAATCAGGTCATCTTAGGAGATTGTGCATAAATCCTTCTTGGATAATGCAATTTCGATTAGACTGGTGGCATTGGAAAGAGGACATAGAGGGCTACCAAAGATGGTAATTTTAGAACTGGAAGATCCGAAATTATAGAGTGACAGTTGTTTCAATATCGAGCTCCTAAAATCAAGGAAAGGTGATATGAGGATGTTTGGTGGCAAGGATCCAGTAAATTGGATACTACAGATGGAGAAATATTTTGATCTACATGAGGTGAAATTGTTACGAAAGGTACGTATTGCATCTTTATATTTAGAACTAAATCCATTTTTATGGTATGAATGGCTTTGTTCTCGTAAACCACTTTTCATGTGGTCAATTTTCACAGAGGAAATGTTAGCACCTTATGAAGGTACAAAGAGAAACACCTTCTTTAGCCAATTGATAAATCTCAAACAAAAGGGTTCAATGGTAGAGAAAATTGAGGACTTTCAAAAATTGAATATAAGGGTAAATGATATTCCAGAGAAGCAAAGGATTGATGTCTTCATAGCGACTTTAAAGGATAACATTGAACATGACGTTCATTTTTGGGAACATGATTCATTGGAGGAGGCATTCAAGTTGGCAAGAAAAATTGAAAGCGAAATTAAGGAAATAAGGAATCCCACCACTCACGACTACAATTATGGAAGTGTTTTTTCTCCTAGCCTTCCACAACCTACAAGTTACACACCACAACAATTGGAAGGAAAAGGAGAAAAAGGGCTTTGTTACAATTGTGATAGCAAATACACTAAAGGTCATAAGTGTGCTGAGAAGAAATTATTTTACATAGATTATGAAGAGGAGGAAGAAAAGGATCAAGAAACATAAAAAAAAGAGGATATACACCAGGAACCAAGCCCGGAAAAAGAAGAAATGAATCCGGCCATATCTTGTAAAGAATTGGCAAGAATCACCACTCCTCAAACACTCAAGATATAATGACATCTCAAGAAGAAAAAGGTTCAGGAAGTGAAATATCACATCGAGAAAGACAAAATGAATCTGACAATATCATGTAATGCATTTTCTAGAATTACCACTCAAACTATCAAGATAGAAGGACATATCAAGAAGAAAAATGTTCAAGAAGTGAAAGATCACATCGAGCATCAAGAAATGAACCCAACCATATCTTTTAATGCATTGGAAGAAATTACCACTCCTCAAACTCTCAATATAGAAGGACGTATCAAGAAGAAAAAGATTCAAGCATTGAAAGATCACATTGAGCATCAACAACAAGTTCTCCAACTTTTAAAGGATAATGCCACTTTGGTGCAGAATTGAATGAAACAACAGGAAGATCAACATCGCATGGAAAGAAGATTTGATGTAGATGATTGGGTATTTTTATGGCTACATCTCAAGCAACCTATTTATGAGAAGGAAATGTTGGCAATACTACATATGAAATGGCGGCCTTACCTAATGGGAAGACACTTCAAGGTAAAAATGGATCATTATAATTTTAAATACTCTTTAGTACAAATATTATGTTTAGAAGAACATAAAAAATGGGTCACAAATATGTTGGGTTATGACCTTGAAATCATCTACAAAAAAGGGAAGCAAAATGTTGTTGTGGATGCACTCTCAAGAAAGGGTGTGGATGGGGAAGAATTGTTTTATGCTATTTCTATTATCCAACCAGATTAGATAAATGAAGCAAGGGTTGAATGGAAGAAGGATGAAGAAGTGTGGACACTCATTCAAAAGTTGTACAAGATCCCAGTTCAAACAATATTGCCAAAAGTTGATGAGGAAGGAAAAATCATATTGGAACCTGGAGCAGTCACAGAAACAAGAACTCAATAGCTACGAAGTCAATCAATTTCAGAGTATCTCATCAAGTGGAAGAACTTACCTGCTTCAGATTCCACATGGAAGGATGATAATTTTATATAGAAGCATCAAGAACTACTCAAGCGTTGAGGACAACACTTTTTGAAGGAGAGGGGCATGTTAGGTCCCTATACTACTAGTGTAACCCCTTATTGTTATTAGTACAACCCCCTTGTTATATTGTTGTGTCCATTTAGTCCCCATATTCGTATTATTGTACCCCAGGGAAGCCCACTATTTTTATTATTGTGCACTTACATTATTATTGTTATGTCGGCTTTGATTATATTATGACCCCTTACACTCCTATAAATAGAGAGGAGGTATTTTCATTTGTATCATCCAAGAATTGTTCATTTGTGTAATGTAAAGGAGGTTTCCCCCTCGAAGAGGCTTATTTCTAAGGCATTTATCTCTCTTTTCTATCATTTTGTGAGCTAGTTTCATAACAGTGTAACAGATTCCCCCTAAAGCATGAAGGCAGAGAGAGTGGGAGGGGTGAAATGCTTTATGAATCCATAACTGAAACAAAACACCATTATGGAGAACCTACAAACGAAAGTACAACTGATATCTATGATACATAAGCACATACTGAAAGGAAATATGTGCACATAAGTCATGGGCACAACCATCAAGAAGATAAACATAAATGATCTGTGGTATGGACACCATCCAATCAGAAGGACCATATAAAATACTCAGGTATGATCGCAACCATCCAATCAAAAGAGTCATGTATACAATCATGAACCAATCCACACAACCTGGACATGTGTAATTTGAGCCCAGGGTCTTGAATCCCAACTTGATCAAGGTAAAAATTCTAACATGCGAATAGACATGGTGAAGTCAAGCATACTAGAAAATCTCTTGATTACTTATCAATGATGTAAACCATTAACAAACATGAGAGAGACCACCAGTAATGTCAATGGTTCTCAAGGTACTTCTAGTACAATCCACAAAGTGTGAAGAATGATCTGAAGTTGAACACTCATGAAATCACCAGATCGAAGGCCAATAATGAAAGCCCATCATTGAATGTGAAGAACTTTCCATTAGAGCATGCAAGCTCCAAGATACCAGAAAGGAGTCTCTAGATCAACTTCCAGGATAATGAGCTAAAGCCGACAGGAAGTGATTAGTCAAAGGAGGGCCATAATTTTACCCACATCATCAACGCGAGACAAAAGAACAAGATGAATGTGGATGAGATAGAGAATCTGAGGAAGGTGTGTAAGGATACACACTTTAGAAGGATTAAGCTCTTGAACATATCAATGACACGACTCCGGAGTTTGGTAACATTTTGGTACCAAGGGATCAAAGGTCATGATGATGTAGCAAGGATCAGATGGAATGAGGAAAAATGGATAACCCAAAACCAAAAATGCCAATGATAAAGTAAGGATATCCCAACCCAACATGAAGCAGAAAGAGTGTCGATGTTTAAGAGCGACAAGATTTCGTAATAATTAATACAACCGACAGAATACTTCCAAATTTCCACCCACCATTTCTGGCGAATACCCAAATAATTTTTTATCGCATGCTTGAAGGGGATATCATATGCTTGCACTGTAAGTTCATCCTTCAGACGAATCCGACCTAGTAAGTTTAACAAGCCCTAGGAAGGAGAAACTCGTGTACGTCATGACGATGAATCTGATTTTGTTTAATAGTTTAACAAGTCTGACAAAGGTGTAACTCGGTATATTTTTCATGTTTAGAGAGTTTGAAAAAGACATGTAAAAGAAAACTCCACATGGTCCCTTTTCGTACATTTTCATCTCTCCAGCCTGAAAAGGTAGAAAATAATACTTGAGATAACTGCTTGACCATTTCAGCTAAGGAATACCTTTTTCATAAATAGTGCTTCCCAACCCAAAAAAGGGGTAAACTTATACTGGACATACGACATTTCACATCCATTAAAGAGTTTTAAACGACAAGGGCTCAACCATATTTTCATTTTTAAAAGGTCTAAAAGGAGTTGAAAGCGGACCCCCATTTTTATTCTCTTTAACGAGACAAAAAGGGAAAAATAGTTGGCAATATCTTCACCTTTTACGAGTCAGAAAAGGGCTTAAAGGTGACCTGTCCTAGAGGAATGAGTGGTATAAAGGGTAGAAATTGGTTCTGGCAATGGAGGAACTACTCAAAACATGTAATGGTTAAGAGGCTGGCTAATAAAACCACTCATCACTACGGTCCCTCAGGAAAGGAGAAACAACCAAGTGAAAGTATATGATCATCCAAAGAGATGGTGGCAATGGAATGAAACAACCAAGGATCATCTAGCATAAATTAGCTGATGAAAATGGTAATCACGAGATGTAAATCGAGTGTAGGTTCATTTTTATACAAGCTTGAACCATGGAGAACTCTGCCTGGATTCGGTTTCATGTTTACACAAGCTTGGAACAAAAAACAATGCTTACTATAAGTTCTTATGCCCCCGCATAATGACTCAATCGAGGTACATGACCCCCAAGCTTCATTTCATTCAACTAGGTGGATGGAATGAAGGTTCACTTGTGAGATCTTGGAAAGACTCGAATGGGATTTTACAAGATCTTAATCAAAGACTCGATTTGAAAAGGGAGCTTCTTCATTTTTTAATGAGGTTGACATAGTAAAAGAACTATCCTCAAGACCCTTGTTTCATTTTTTAACGAGCTTGACACAAGACAAGGAAATATGCTCCAGACCCTTATTTCATTTTTTAACAAGCTTGACATAGGACAAAAACTATGCTCACCTTTTGTTTCATTTTTTAATGAGGTTGAATCAAGACTAGGAACTCTCCTCATACCCGTTGTTTCATTTTTTAATGAGGTTGACACAATACTAGCAACTATCCTCATCTCTATGTTCATGGACCATATGAGAACATGGTTCCCAAGAGGTCTTCACTAGATAGAAGGACCACGCTCTGGGAGGAAAACATGTCATTTGGTACCAAAGACTGAGTGGGTTCCAATGCCGCCAGTGCATAATGTACTATACCATATGTGTGATCATCAGCAAATGCAAAGATGGAACAACAAGCCACATAATTAACCTATGGCGGGGAAGGTACTACTTGCAAACAAGAACCAATAGGGGATGATTGTTGCAAAGGAGGCACCTGGTGACCAATGAATGACAATTGATCAATGGTCACTATTCTCCCTTTATGCGGAAAATAAACCACACGAAAAAGCGAAGAAACAAGAGCTCGCATGACATAAACATAGTCGCATCCAAGGAGAAGATTGAAATCTAATAGACCTTGGACTACCATCACGTCTATATAGATGGTCTTTCCTTCTAGAGTAATAGGGAACTTCAGAAGGATCCCTAAGGGTTGACTGGCTCCTCTGTTGAAATCCAACAGATTCTGGGTTACAGGCACAAGCTGTGGGGAGCCCAAAGCTTGCCAAGTAGTAGAAGACATGATGCTAACAGAGCACCTGCCTCTAATATAGTGCCAGGTACTACCATATTATAGGCTTGTACTATGATCTAGAAAGGCACATAAGATGGGAGGTGGAAAGCAATCAATGGACCCCAATCGAAAGAGACGACAAAACTACTTGGTGGGCATATCATATGATTGCCCCCACACTCTGCAGGAATAGAAGAAGGACTTTCATGAACAACTAGGATGGGATGGTCACTCTTCAATTCATGAGAATCTGAGGAGACAAGAAGAACATGAGTAGTGTGATCACCACTTTCTTCCAGAACAGAGTGAGCAACTGGTGGTGAAACCAAGTCGACACTCTTTTCGACCAATGGGTGGTTAGGAAAAAACACAAGAGAGTCACACTTAGGAAGAGTAGGATGGGCAAGAGATGAATCCAAGTCAATCTCTTTACCAACCGAGAGAGGGTTAGAAGAAGGCCTTTGATAACCAACATGGAGTTGGGGTTGGGAGCTGTAAGGTTTTCCAAAACTTTTGAAGCTTTATCCATAAGAGGACAAAGGTGAAGAAGATGCTCTCCTTCACATAGCTTACAGGGGAATCTAATCTTCCCTTTATTCTTACCATCACTAGCCAAGAGTGTAGCATCGACATGATCTCCAGAGGTCAATGGGGATGGTCTCCATATTTTGAGACCATACCTCTAAGACTCTGGGAATGCCAGGATAGTCTCGGAGGAGATGGTCACCCTTACACATCTTGCAAGGGAATCTGACCTTCCATGGAGGAACCAAATGGTTGCTTATAGGAGGTGCATTTGGAATAACAGTCGCATGGTTGGCCTCTTGCTTAGCTAGCTTCTTCGTATTCATCTTCTTCTTCTTCTTCTTAGCCTCATGGTTACTAGATTTAAAACTTTCACCAGGCGAAGTAGAAAAGAAAGGTGAATAAATAGGGGAAGAAGGTGAGGGGTCAACCTTAGAATCATCATGACGTGATTTGAATGAAGGAGATAGTGGGGCAAGAGTTGGGACACTCGGGATCATTGAGGTTAAAAATAACCAGACAAGTAAACCAATGGTTAACCCAGGGAGGGACAACGTTGCCATATAAGCAACACCAGTGTTTCCAAAAGAAGGAAAAGGACCAGGATTCCCTTATCAGGGGAACCCTTGGGTAGACTCCGAAAATTTTGCCATTGGAATCGACTCTAAAGAATCACTAAAAGATAACTTTAACCAGGAATATTTCGTGGGCAGTTAATTTTAGAACACTGAAACAAAACTTTGCTTTTTCATGTTTTAAGAGTCGAGAAAAGGACAAAAGGTGACTCTATCACTTTCGATTGGAAACGAGCTCAAAAGGACAAGTGCTCAAACAATATTTTAAGTTTAACGATTCAAAAAGATCAAATGACTACTCTGGAACTCTAGGAAAAAGGATTAACAGGCAAGCATGAACTGTAGAATACCTCCAAGTGAACCAAGAAGTACGAGCAGGCAATCTTCCCGAATGCTATGTTCAGTGTATAACATTTGCAAGGCAGCCAACTCAGCTTCCTATGGATAACAAGATTGAAACCTAGTGGGGTCTCCCATCATATATGTGATGTTACATGGAGCACAAGTCCGTACTAGCACTTATCAAATCACAAAATGAGGAATCACCCAATCTTAGTGAAAACAATAGCCACTAGGTTTAAAGACACCGAAACATGTCTCTAGCCTAGACCTCTACATGTGAGTGTTAAGTTTCAATGCTTCCTTAGGTTAATTCAATAAATTTTAATGGTTGATCTTGAATTAGGTATCAGTTTCAAGGCCCTGTTGAATGTATCTTCAAAAACTTCTATAATGCAACTAAATGAGTAAATAAACCATTTTTTTTCAATGAACAACTAACTAAAGAAAAGTGAGAGGTTCATTTCAAAACAATCAAAGCAACAAGCAAGCAAATGCAAGAATGGTACTTTTCCTCATTTGGCAAGAAAACCAATCAAGAGGAAAGAGAAATGCTTCAATATTTCACTAGCTTGCAAGCAATCTAATTAAGAAAATGAAAAATACATCCTTTGCTTTTCAACTTCTAAATGTCAAGAATTTACTAATGAAAAAGATTGTTCTCATTTCCTAATGCAAAATGAATGTGCTATTTTGTTCTTTTGAATAGATGACAAGAAACCAAATGTAAAACTCAAAACAATGCTAGTTTTAAGTCGTTTCCGAATGAAATAATTAAATAAGTAAAGAGAAACACTCCGCTCGAAAACTAATCAAAGACTTAAAACAAAGAATATGTTTCTTTTTGCAAAAACTTGAAATCCTTCTAACTGACCGGGAAGCAATGTGATCTATGCCAAAGTGATGGAAGGAAACCAAACAAACAAGACTTGAAAGTTTTGATAACCAAACGTCACATACCAATCAGGAAGATGAAAGAATAGTCAATAAGGAAAAGCCTTAAACAAAGCAAGGGATCACTTCAAAGACGACTCAAAGGTCCAAACAAACAAGCAACCCTAAGGTGAACAAGTCACACAATTCAAAAGGAGAATTCTCAAGAGAATGAAACCAAGAGTCAAATATTCCATCAAACAACAATTTGACACACAACAAATAGGCAGAAGACAAGCTCAGAAGGATAGGACACACTGGCCAATCAACAAACAAAACCTCAAAATTAAAACCTACAGGAATCCTCGCTAGCATCAAACTGACAACCAACACTGACAATGAAAAATCGCATCCCCCTAGCTAGAAACTTTGTGACATCATCGCAGAAGTACACCAGTCAATAGTGTCAAGCCTATTTCAGAGCCCTTTGTGATTGTGAGGCAATTTAATCATGCAAAGTAGTAGAAGGCGCAACTAATTAAATAGAGCGGACACAACCATCATCACGACTATCATAAAATAAAAGGTGATGACCCAAATCAAAACAAAAATTAAAAATTCAGCTGAGGAAAGGCCAGACCTATCACTTATGATAGAAAGAAGACTACCAAGAGTAGTCAAGCAACCCACAATATGGAGAATACTACCCAGAAAGTAAAGGAGACAATAAACAAGCAAAGAAAAATCAAATCAAGAGACAAAAGACACAGTTCCCCAGTGGAGTCGCTAACTTGTGAAGCAGGTAAGTTCCCTCTGCGGACAGAGGCAAGCCCTCTAGCTATAGAGTGGGTCTAGTCACATCAAGAACAATATCAAAGCAAATTCCCTTAGATAGTTAATGTCATGAAGGCATACATTCAAATCCTCATTTGATGAAGTTCTCGTTGTGTTGCTCCAGCTCTCATTCTAATCACTTTTGTACCTGAAACAACATACAAAGAACAACAACAAACACAATAGAATACAACAAAAACGATCTACATAAAGGGTCAAGGAGCTTCAAGCTATCAATATGAAATTTGGCATAAGATATAGGAAATAAACCATTGATTTGTACTAATATGAACTGAAGTAAAACTTACAACCATGCCTTGACGTTGTAAGTCTCCTTGAAGGGTTGTGTGAGCATGTCTTTGCAAGAATTCACTCATGAATTGTCTCTAAAGAGGATGAATAACTCTCTCTCTTACCAAAAAGGCAAAATTATGATTCTATAACACTCATAAAATCAAGCCAAATCCACACAAAACTATCCCAAGCTAAGTTACATTAGAGGCTACTTCCAAACTCTAGCTAAACTCTCTGACTAAAACTGAACTGCACTATGTCCCTCCAACTGCTCTCTATTTGAACTCTGAACTAGCTGATCTTAGCCCTAAAGGAGGTATTTATAGTAGGAGGAGCCTACATAAGAGATGGAAGAAAGAGCTTACCCCTTTGGGAGGTTGCACAAAAGGTGGAACAACCATCCCAAAGGAGAGAGGCGAGCTCATCTGATCCAACTGATCTGAAATTGGAATGTACTTGAATAAAGGGTGCAAGATATCCATTTCCAATAATTTTAAATGTGCAAACAACTCCAAGGTTAACTCTAAAAATGTGAGAACTTCTTATTTCTAATATAGACATAGACTGTAGGGGCATTTACCAGATATGTCACCTCTAAAGAGAGGATGAGATCCAGAGGCTACCTGGCCCTCTACAGGCTCTGCCTAAAGAAATAATATAGGTAAACACTCAGATGTCATTAAAATACTCATGCTTGAAGCTTGATGTCTTGCGGAATAAAACAAATAAGTTTGAGCAGTTGTTTAGGTGTTTATTTGTGAAGCAAAGTTATTTAAATCTGTTGTTTAACACATTATTTCAGATTTGTTTAGCATGAAACCTTCAGCAAATAATGACACAAAGATGATGAAGCAGTTCACCCCTCCTAGGCTACATCTATTGGACCAATCCTCCCAAAATGGGCTTGTCCTCTTGTATTTAGAAAGCTGCAAAGGTTAATACAAGTAAATAAGTGCCTCTAAAGGTAGATCTGACTATAAAAATAGAATTAGAAGATAGGAAGCAACTAAGAATGCTCTTCCGCAAGCACTAAACAGTGAAATTGTACCTTAAACAAAACTTTCTCCAAATGGCCTTGGTGGCCCTTTAAACTTCTATGAAGAAATTCAAGGTGAATATAACCTCCAATGGTTCTGAAACCTCTACCAATGGACTCAAAAGGTCGAAGACAACAGAAGTAGGCTTTTGAATCATCGAAAACAGACGAATACAACCCGCAAACAGCTCAAGCACTGAAATGGCCATGGTGGACCTGAAAGCTTCCCTCAAGAAATTCGAGGTGAAGAATGCCTCAACAGGATAAAAGAGCTGTAGAAATGGACTCAGAATACTCATTACATTTAGAAATGACTTTCGCTTCACATTCAATGGCTACACACATCCCAATGTAGCTCCCAAACAACAATGGCCTTGGTGGCTCGTAGAACTTTCTCGAAGAAAAATCACCTGCAAACAACCTCTGTTGGCTGTGAAACTTGTGCCAATGGATTCAAAATGTCCAAGAGACCCAAAATAAAAATAAAAATAAAAAAGTTCATCAAAAAAGGACTTTCCTAGCCAAAGTTATGGTCTATTCATGAACTGCCAGTCATCCCCTAAAAAAACTCAAGTCAAGTTTAGTTAAGTGCCAGATAACCTTGACAAAAATGGCAAACGCACCTAATTTGGAGGCAGTCTTCCAAATTTGGCGGAAACTGCCAGAGCTAACTAGCGGTTAACTGTGCATGTGACCGGTTTTGGTGGTGTTGTTGGCGGCCTTAACAGTTTGGTTGGCGGATTTGGTTGGTGGTTATCGGTTTCTTTGCTAAAACATGTGACCACATCATGTAACCGTTAGACTTAACCGCAGTGGTGGGGTGTTAGCCATAGTTCCTGGGCCGAGGTTCCATTGTGGAGGGGGCTGGCCCCCTTTTGGGCCCGCCCATAAACTGTTCACAATTTATATATATATTTGCCCAATTCTCCAACAAGTTCTGCTCCTTTGACCCAATGGTAAGACGTTGCCATTGTGTTGGTTAGGATGTGGGTTCGACCTACGGAATGGTAAACAAAATTTTAACATGCGCCCAATCGATACTGTTGACATCACCTGCGCCATGTGGCGACCTTCAGTCCTACCATGTGGCAGCATTCTATTGGCCTTCTAGAAATGGAATATTCTTGGAATATTTCAAGAATATTTTTGGGAATATTCTATAGAATATTTTATTTTAAATTTTAAAAAAATTCAAAAAATGGAGGATATTGGGCGATTTTCAAATTGAGATAACTTCTGCATACAACGACCATTTTTCGAACCGTACGTGGCACCAGAATTAGGAGGATGAGATCTATCCAAATGTTTAGGTTCGAACCAGTTCTGAGCACTTTCATTTTTGAGCATTTTTTGACACTTGGTCTTGAGCTCTTGATCACCAACAACCAACCCTAGGACCGCCCATCGACAATTTGTTAAAACAAATTTGCAAAAAGTAGCTCATCACGAGTGAAACACAAGGACAGAGCAACGATGTCACTAGGCTTAGTTCAATCTTGACAACATTCGCAGGTGGAATAATTGATGACCCGCGACAACCCAAAAATAGGGGTTAAAAAGGGTTTGCTCCAGGAGTAATGAACTGAGGTATTCTTCCTGATATGACAAGGAAGAGATTGACACATATTTTGCAACATGACACAAAGCAGATGTCAATAACACGGACCGAAAGAGGGGGGGTGAATCAGTATTATCAAGTCAAATATTCCTTTTTCAAATCCAAATGATATATGCTACTTCAGTTAATTAAACCCGCAACTATGTAGAAGGAAACCCGCGTATACTATGCAAAGTTATAATTTACTTTATCTTTCAGATGTTGATTGTTAATCTGTGTATCAAATAACCAATAACCAGAAACAGTAAAATAGAGCAGAAGACAATCACACACAAGAACACAAGATATAAGGTGGAAACCCAATGTGGGTGAAAACCACCTGCTGCAATTCGTCTCTATCTTCTCTTTAATTAGAAACTTATTTT
>APFE030511597.1:347681-417396 GCA_000404065.3 Pinus taeda
TCAGCAGTAGAGATTGATGATTAGCTATCAAATATTGAAGAAAATAAGGGGTACGCAGGTACACCTTACAGAAGGTGCGTACACGCAGGTCGGTGTTACATAAAGTGCGTACATACCCGCAGTTATCCCGTTCAGGAGGTGAGTACTCCTAGTTCACTTACTTCAAGGCAGAGAAAAGCACACGTGGGGTTTCTTATGTTTAACTCTTGGTATTTAGCAGACAGAATTGTGTTATTATGGTTTTGGCCCGTGGTATTGATCCATGATTTGAGGAAGAGCTTGCCTATATAAAGCAAAGGAGATCATTTGGCTTGAGTATGCTTTTGGGTTGAATATCTTAAGAAGCTAGATTTGAAATTCTAGTGATGGGTTATGAGAGATAGCTAGATCTAAATCAAGGAGAAACATGAGAACTACAAGTCGGATCTACTAATGGGTTGATATCTCCTTGGCGCATGTTCAGATCTGTAGATCTAACAGTCTGGGTTATTCTTGAAGTATTGAAATTATCTATATCGGTAGGTATGCAAGTACATTGAAAGAAAAGTGCGGAGATACGCAGGCACAAAAGCATTGTAGGTGCACAGATACGCAGTCCCAGAAGCGCAGCAGATGCGGAGGGGCGCAGGCAGTTCATTGGACACAGAGCGCACGTCCGCAGGAAGTTTGTGAGGCAGAGTACGCACGTACGCAGGGAAGTAGTTGGAAACAGTGCGTACTTATACGCAACTGTTATATCGGTGAAGCTGCGTACTTATCATGAAAACTACTCCATGTTTATCATTGTTGTGTTCTGGGTTTTGAAGTGATGTCTGATTTCTGGTATTAAGTTCTGATAACAGCAGTGATTGATTAAATGTTTATACATTGATGGATGAACGGATCAGGTTCTTAATGACTCATCTTTATGTAATCTGATGGACTAGATCTGGTTGATGACTTACTTGTATATGTATTGATCTAGTGCTTGGGTAATTCAGAAGATTGTTTATGTGCTTCAATGTTGTTGTTGGGTCCAATATGAAAATTGGATGAAACGTGGACTTTCAGATTATGTGTTGTGCTTCAGTGTATCCAATATGAAAATTGATGAAACGTGGTACCTGGAGGAGAGAAGATTGTAGGCCGGCGCCTACGTACTAGTACTTAAGCTAGAACAAAAGGAAAGGGGAATCTTTGGAGCATTGTAGCAGGTAGCAACCTGCGTACTAGTAAATGGATCGACTAGTACAAGAGCAAAGGGGGTTGTAGCTCCCGTACTGGTATAAGACTGCACCAGTACAAATAATGTAAAAGGATTTTCTTATTAAGAAGAAGATTGAGATGACTTGCAGCAAGTGGTTTTCTCCGGCATTGGGTTTACACCTTATATCATGGTGTTCATGTGTGTGCCTTATGTGTGATGATCTATTCTATGTTATTCTATCTGTTAACTGATAACATGGTTGATAATGTTCTAATGCACTCATTGAAGATCAATTGACTTAATCATAAGAAGTTGTGAAAGTAGCATATATGAATCAGAGTTTGGAAATGAAAAGGTTTTATTAATGTAATAATACTGATTCACCCCCCCCCCCCTCTCAGTATTATTTCCAGCAATGTTATTCTAAATTCAATTAATTTTAATGGTGCTTTGACACAACTTTTCTTTTTTAGTTTTTAGGATTCAAGAAAAAGCTAAAGATGTCTGTAGTCTCCTTTGATTTTTAATGAGCTTGAAGTGACAAGTGCTCATATGGACCTTTTCTTTGAAAGAGTCGAAAAGGAACGAAAGTAACTAATTTGGAAAATCTAGATAGAGGGATTACCAAACCAATCACAAAACCGCAATATACACCTTGGTGATAAATTAAAGAGAAATTACCAAGGACTTATTTACGGTAGTGAATCTTACCGAATGCTGTGTTAAGTTCATTGCAATCAATAAGGTGACAGACTCAGCTTCCTATGCATAAAAGATATAAGCCTATTGTGGTCTCCCAATATATACACGATGGTAGAGGGAGCACGAGTCCATGCTAGGACTTGTCGTATCAAGGAGGAGGAATCACCCAACCTTCAATGAAAACAATAGTTACTAGTTTTAATGATGCTGGAACATGTCTCTAGCCTAGACCCCTAGATATGTTGTGTGAAGTTCCAAAGTGTTGTTAGGTTTATTGAAATTTATTTTAAAGTTGATCTTGTTTAAAGTTTTCCTTTCTATGGGTCACCACGTGATATTGATTTTGAAATTCCTAAAATGCAACCTACAATGATAAACAATCTTTGTTTATTTTGATTAATGAAAATCCTAGCTACTAGGGAAAGAAGATTACAATTCTTTCAAACAAAGAGCAAAGAGCACACACTAGTGCCTTTTCCTAAATCATTTTTCACACACAAACTACAAATTGCTAAATGCAAATGCATGTATGTGTTTTAATTCCCCTTAATGTGAAAAATTCCAAAAAGGAAAACTAAATGTAGCAAAGATTTGAAATATTTTACTCAAAGAGACATTTTCGACAATTTCTTTTTTAAAAGAGAAAGGAAGACTAAACAACACTTTTCAATTTTGGACAAAAATGCTTTCGACACTTCGAAATTAAACAAATCAAATCAAATACATAATGAAAAGTACAATCGACTATCCAGGGAAGGAAGAATCCATGACACTTCTCCTTTCAACACAAAACGACAATTACAACACTTTTTGTATCAAAGCGATAGATCGATTTAAGAAACTTTTCAGCAAAGGATTGTAAATGATGAAAAATACATAAAAAAATTCACTAATCCTAATCTAAAGGAGGCTGATCTATGTGATGCAGGTAGGCTTCAATAAGGAGGTACTATTCATAAGCAACAAAACAACTAAACAAAACTAAAAACAAGGTCAAACCCCCCCAATTTCTAGAATGGAAAAAGGTTCAGTCAATCATCGCACCTGTGCTTCACAGAAACAAGGATGAATCACACTTTACACACATGGGAGGTGTGATGCATATTGTGTTATAGTGACAGATAGTGCGATGGGCCAGGGAGCGCAACTGAAGTGGGTTTTGGCTCAGATGTGCAGCTGTTTTCAATGAGTTAGGTTGAGCTGTAATGAATAGTAAAGAGAAAAGTATAGAGATAGGTATTGATAAGTTATTTAGCTACCAAAAGGGAATTTATAATCCTTGTAAGTTGAATGTTTAATTCATAAACTAAACTAGAGATTGATTGAAGTAGCATTCATCTACTATGAAATTACAGTTCAAACGCAGTTTGAAGGCTACCTGGATGACTTCAAGCTCTTTCTATAGTTTATAAAACAAACAATAATAACAAACAAACATCTATTCAGCCCCAGTAAAGTCCTCAATTTGTTTTGGGGAAAACTAGTGTCTTGTCGAATGACTAGCCCTCTAGGTTTGGCAGCTACACTAGAAACAATAGCTTAAAGCAATTCAATGATTTCTTCTATGTGAAACAGATAAGAGAAAGATAAAGGAACCAACCTAGAACTTCCGCTTAATCCCTTGTTTGATCTCTCTCCCCCTTGACTGACCTTGCAACTCCTCTCCGTACTTAACCTACTTGGAGAGTACTTGCACAAGTACGACAACAAAGAACTATCAAATCATATTGATCTATTACAACATAAACATTACAGAATCAGATATATAATGAAAAAATGACAGCATTCACAAATGATAACATTCACAATTGCACAATCATATGGAAGAAAACTTGAGGAACTTTATTAAATAGAAGGGAGAATTACAGCCGAGTTTTCTGATCCAACATCATCCTTCCATCTTAAATCACTCTTCACATCATGAAATAACAAGATCACACCAACAATACAATGCTCTTTTCCTCAAATACAAGTTGTCAGCACTTCCTTACAATTCATTATATTCCAACCTCTAGATCTCTTAGATGAGGGATCCATTTAAAGATGTGTGCAAGGGCATGATTCATCTCTGGGATTTGATTAGTGGCATTCAACTTGTTACAATTGGTTCTACTTTGATATTTCTTGGATCTCTTACTCATCCTTGGGCGAATTGAGAGAGGCAAGTGGCATAGGAGAAGTTTGTAGAAGATTCCATGAGAAACCACCTAGCAAACTGTCTTAGAAATTTGTCCATCCTCACCAATCACACCCTATAGAAGGCCTAATCAATATGCATCATACATGGGCAGTGTACCACTTAGTGTGCATCACACCCTGTGAGTGGAGTAGTCAGTATGGTTTAGTTTAGGCCATTTCTGGATGGTTTCTCAGGTGGAACTTTTGGGGAATGATGTAATCAGATGATTATGTTCTTTCAGGGTATGAAACAACTCCTTTAGGGTCAAAGATCCCTATTTTGTCGACATATAAGTTTGGGGTTGATGTGCAAAAATATGTCTATAACACAACCTTGCTTAAATAGTTTAAAAATATGGCATGATCTATGACTGTGCCCCATTCAATCATACAAAAGTATAGCACTAAAATTCTTACATAAAGTGCATATAAACATATCTAAATCAAGTTTGGTGAGTGATAAAGAGTTGTGGTACACCCCTAAATAGGTATTGATAGACCAGTGATGGCCCTGAAAGGATTTTGAAAGTAGAAAACATCTAAAGGAAGGTCAATAAATCCCATAATACGACCATTGGAGAATGCCTGTCAAAACCCTTTTAGTAAGTAGAAGCTATTTGTATTTATCCCACCTAAAGCTATTAATGCTAAAGTGGAACCCATCCCTATTTGTCTATACAGTTTTCATTTCAAGTTTATCTTAAAACCCTAATGTTTTATTGATCCAAAGTTTATTTCGTAACAAAGATAACTGGTTCACCTAGTGGTTTTCCATTTGCTATGGCCACAACCACCACCCTATTAAAACTTGCTCTGGTAGAAAATTTGAATGGGTCCCCCTAGAAGTTTGATCCTTCGTTTCTTTGAATGATAACTCTCCAAATGATTTGTTTTTATCCCAGGGATTTTAACTCTCTGTCGAGTCAAATCCTCAATTCTTAATGGTTAAGACCCCCCTGAATAAGTCTATGCAACATGATTCATTTATAACCCAATCTAGCCCTTCATTCATGTCCTTCGTTGGGACTTTCCCAATCCTCATAAACCTTCATGATGCTCTATGCCCAGACATATAACCAACCCCCACTCTTTACTATTGGTGTATATGGACTCAATCCTCAAAACCTTCTATCACATCCTTATTTCTATATCAATGCTTTGATAATAGAGATAATATACAAACATGCGTAACTTACCCTTTTCGCACTTCCTCAGTCTTTACACATCTCTTGATGCATCCCTTCATCTCTTATCGTAATTGCTTAACCACTCCTCGATTGCATATCGCTTTTCCAATTGGTAAAGGGCTAAGGTCTATCTCCCATGAGTTACTATGATGCTATCGAGTCTCTTATTGGATCAAATATCACAATCGACACTTTCAACACTGATACATAAGCCACACTGCAATACATCGGACCCACCAGGATTATTAAACATAACACGTATATTTTCTGGGTTCGCTTCCCCAATTTCAAATCGCAATTGACAAAGTTTAGTGTTTATACATAAAGCACGATGTGATATGGTGGATCCGCCGGAATTATTAACCACAAGCATATATTTTTCGGGTCTGGCCTATCACAAATTGCAACCAATGGAGCCCAAGGCTTATACATAAGTTGCAATGAGATATGGTGGACCCACTGGGACTATTAAATGCAACTTATATATTTTCGGGTTCAACCAATTACAAATCACAATCAACAGTCAAAGAAAGTGAAGTGACATGAAATATGCGAAGGGGCGACGAGCGGACCCGATGATAATTATAGATCTGAGTGTATAGTATTTGAAGTCTGGCCTTATGGTTCAGTGCGAGTTTTCCCATATATTCCCATATATTCCGATAAAGTGTTGTGTTCTGGTTTTTTAAAAGAAAATCCGATCGAGTGAATGGTCAAATTTTGAACCATTGTATAGCGATTCTTGAATAAAAATGAATATTATGGGCATCAAGAATACACGTTACAATAGGTTCAATGGTTTAATAACTATAGTTTCTTTACATTGCGAGATTAAATAGAAACTATGACAGAATGCAAGGTTT
This sequence comes from Pinus taeda, assembly GCA_000404065.3. Classification (NCBI taxonomy): domain Eukaryota; kingdom Viridiplantae; phylum Streptophyta; class Pinopsida; order Pinales; family Pinaceae; genus Pinus; species Pinus taeda. The sequence continues at coordinate 353,798 of APFE030511597.1, forward strand.
GTTTGTGGGCATTTTTGTCATATTTATCATAATCATAGCTAATATGAACTGTTTCTGCAGGCAAGGACCAAAAGAAGAAAAGCGATTTCAAATGGACCCAGTAATGGATGAATGTGATTTATATCAAGACAACACCTCTACACCATTGATGTTGATATTGCAAAGACATACTGTACAAGAAAGGGATATGAACTGCCATAGTGCATAATGGAGGCATGCTCTATGCCAAGAGGAAGCACTCATGATAGCACTGATCCATCAAGATGTTATTATATCCAAACACACCTTCAATCATGCCAGATGTGGGATGATGAGTGAGGTGTCTTTAGTTTCCTTTAGGAAATAATAGGGAATAGTGTCTGCTCAATACAGGTGCGAAGAAATGACACGTAGTCATTCTCTTTTAATCAACATCTACTCATTTCCCTTGGAAATGAATTGCTCTAGTAGATATGTCATCTACATGTTGTCTGTTTGACCAATCGATTCTACGTCTATATATTTTAACGTGTATATGGAAAAGAGTAGGGAGGGGGAATGTCGGGGGGGGGGGCAGGGAGGGGGAAGACGAAGGGTGGGTTTTTTCTGTAGAAGTATTACCTCCAGACATGGGTAGATGACTTTGTTTGGGTAGAACAACCTTTGATTTATTATGCTAATAAAGAAGATTTGTTGGGTCATGAAGGAGCCTTTTTCATATTTATTTTCCTCTTCTTCTATATGTTTAGAATCAAGGTGTTGTTGCTGGCATAAATATAAATGTGTTTTGTTTTGTGCAGATTGATAATGATACAACTTATGAATAGTCTTGGTTATTTGAATGTAATTCTTTATCATGGTTAACTCATGAGCGGTCCTCGATTCAAAATTACATTAAACATTAATTTCAAGTTTATTTGTAGGAATAAGACCGTGTATTCTTGTATGAAGAATTATATTGCAATTAAGATTTAATACAACATTGTTCATCTGTGAACATAGTAATTGATTCATTTGGACTTGGAATCTATATATGATGTTTAATCTCTTTTATTATGCTCTTGCAAGATAGATTATAATAGTTAAGATTAGTATAAGTAGGTACAATTAGTATACATAGGACTTAATACATATAGGTTAGTTATTTCTTTTGTTGATTTAACTGAAATCTTCCTTTGGGGAGCAATATTTCAACACCTATACAGTTTACAGGATCCTTTAAAACCTGTTGGAACTAGCTACTCCAAATCAAAGAAGATCTAATTGGGGTTTGTGATTGGGTTAGTTCCCCTACAACAAAAATTCACCTCGTCAACAGGTACATTAAGGGAAAGGAAAACATGGTTGCAGATTCTCTTAGTAGATGAGTGTAGGAGAATCATATTGTAATAGTGAGTTCTTATCAGACCGAATTACAGAAGTGGACCTTACACACAAGAGAACATGATGGAAGGTAGCAATAGTTGAGGCACAAGTTACAACAAAAAGGTGAAGGTAATATGCATGAAGAGTATCATCTCATGGGAGATCGCTTGGTCATATTTAGGAACAAGATTTATATACCAAATGAAAATGAGGCCAAGAAGATTATCTTGAGGGACTTTCATGTTAAGTCATATTTAGGTCACTCAAGATATCAGAAGACATTGGTAGTAGTTAAGAAGTTCTACCATTGACCGAACTTGCATAAACAGGTGGTTGAGTTTATTGCGAGATGTTTGGATTGTTAGTAGGTAAAAAGAGAGTGTAAGCGTCTAGGTGGCTTATTGTTGTCGATTATGATTTCATATTGGATATGGGAGGTCATTTCCATGGACTTCATTATAGTTTTTCCGACGATATCAAGAAAACATGATTCCATCATGGTTGTGGTTGATAAGTCAGGTAAGGTAGCTCACTTCATTGTATTTAAGTCTACGAATTCAGCTAACAAGGTAGCTTAGATTTTCCTCAGGGAGATAATGAAATTGCATGGTTTTCCCAATAATATTGTATTCGACATAGATGCCAAGTTCACTTGTTGGTTTTGGAAGGATTTTTTTTCAGGTTTTGGGAAAGAGTTAACCTTTATTACAACATATCATCCACATAAAAATGGATAGATATAGAGGATTAACATGATTCTTGAGGACATGTTGAGGATGTATGTGATGCATCAATAGAGGAAGTGGGAAGAGTATCTTCTAATCCTATAGTTTGATTATAATAATGTGCATCGAGAGTCCTTGAGGATGAGTCCATTTGAGTCACTTTATTGGCAGATTTGTAATACTTTTATAAGATGGAGTGATTCACTGAACAAGGTACTAATTGCACCAGACATGTTGGCAGAGAAGGAATAGGAAATTGTTGAAAATTTTAAGGATGCGACTATATCTTAATATTTGGAAATCTTGGTGAATCTTACTAGTCCCTAATATGTAAATTTTAAAATTCTTGGTGATATTTTTGTAAAAATATTTATATTTCTAATGACTTTATATTAGTATATATAATTTTTTGGTAATTTTTAAGTTAAAATAATTTTATACTATAAAATTTGGGCAAAATAGTTTTAGAAAAATGCAAATTAACGAATAATGTTTTTTTAAAAACATGAAAATTACCTCACCTACAAATATTATGCCCTAAGTTTTTCCATATAGGAAATATAGGTTATTAAGTGGAATTTGAAAGCAACACATGAAAAGAAAGAGTTAGGTAGATAAGCATAAGGTATCTAAGGAGTTTCAAGTTGGGGAGCATGCATACTTGTGCTTCAAGCCTAAGAGGAGATCCTTGAGGATTGGGTCATGTGCCAAGTTATCACCTCGGTATTACGAGCCTTTTGAGATCCCTGAGATGATTGGATCAATGACCTACAAACTTGTAATGCCTCTGATAGTGAAGTTCCATGATGTTTTCCATGCTTCATTGCTTAAGAAGTATGTCAAGGATGTTGATCATGTAATTGACTAGTTTGCATTGCAAGTGGAACTAGAGCAAGAATTCTAGCCACAACCACAATGCATATTGCAGTGGAAACAACTCATGCTCTGAAAAAGAGAAACCAAGAAGGTTAAAGTTCAGTGGAAGAACATCGGGCCTGATGAACCTACATGGGGGATACTCAATTAGATGCAAGCTATGTATACTTCATTATTTGTTGGTTTGAAGGAAATTAGTTTTTCGGATTGGTATATGTATATGCATATGGATTTTGTTCTAGATGTGGAATGAGTTGTATTATTGTTGATGGTACTGGACCTGCCAACATTCAGGGGATAACCATGGTATGAATTCCTAACTAGACCTCACATTCTTTGGTGTGGGAGTCCAATCTGGTATGATGGCCCAGTTGCCATTCTCTTAAGGATTTTCCCGAACTCTTGTTTGTTAGCACAAGAGAGTGGTTCACTTTGTCATCGAGAAGTGAGGTTCACGTTCTTGGTGAGTGTACAAGTACTTGTGTCAATGGTTCTTTCACTATGAGGGGAAGAAAGTTAAAGTGAGTTCTAGGTTGAAAGGCACCAGTCCCAACTCAGCTAGGAACACACAACACAAAAAGGACATACATAGCTTCCAGTGGAGTAGTCCACTCAGATGCATCATTCACAACATAAAATGTATGATAACATGTACAAAACTCATGGATCAATCTGAACAAGTGCAATGGTTGTTACAACAAGGTTCATGGGGTCTGTTTGATGTCTGATAGAGGATTTGGCATGGGCGGGACAACATTAACAACATATAAAACATATTTCCATTAATAGATTATGCATTACAAAAAAGGAATTAGTTCAGATCTAGAACATAGGTTCAAGAAACATGCATTACGATTGTTAAAGATCAGAGTTACAAAAAATACAATACATGTGTGAAAATGTGTTGGCCTATTAGTGGACTTATGAATTAAGCGAAATTTCCAAGACACATCGTTACACCATACATCACTAACCCTATCATCGGGGCGTTGGAGCCACTACTTGCTCCTCAAAGAAAATATTACAAAATCTCTTGGCTATGTGGGAGGAGCTGAGGTGAAAAGTCCTTTCGTGTACAAATGAGAGGGGTATTTATAGCTAAGGGTGAAACTAAGCCTTGTGCCTATTCGACTGCCCTCTTGACCGTTTGACTTCCATGAGTTTTTGACTTACATTACTTTATGTTCAACAAGTGGATCTCTTGTAATTTGAAATTACATCACATTGATTGGCAACAAGCCCATAGTCAAGATGTGGGCAACATGACTCATGACTTAACTTGCCATGAATTGAAATGACAATGCTGGCACATTCATGTTTCTACTGGACTGCATGTCAAGCTATAGTGCTTCTGAGTGATGGATGTCTTCATGGTGAATCATAGCCTCACCTCTGCATGCCAGAGTGCACAAAGTCTTCGATGGTGCTTGGTTCACTTGATGAAGCTTTAACATGTATTTCATTACTTTCATGCCGGAAGGCTTGACAGGCTCACTTGTTTGTGAAGGTGCATGTTCATCGCATTCACCCACTTCACATTCTTCTTTCGTTTGTCCATTGGTGAACCTCTCCATATGCATGTGCTCCCTCTGTTCATCTCGTTCATTGTCTTGACATGTTTTTGGTGTACTTATACCTGCAGTTACTCATGATGATGCATCATCAAATACAAAACCTCCTAGTTTACCATGACACATGATCATTTGAATGCAAGTGACCGAGAGAGGCAACAACATTGTGATGTGGGATGATGGCTCTAAGCAACTACTGATAAAAATTGTGCAAGAGTCACTCAAAGATGGAGACAGAAAATATGAGTTGACAGTGACTGTCTACAAAGTCTAGTTCAGCTGGTAGGAAAAATCGTACAAATCTTGGGAGGGATAGTCTAGGTTGTAGAAGCGCAATGCATGCATGCTCTATGCATTTTCTGGAATGAATAGACACCAGGGCCAGGACAACCATATTGCGTACTTTTCAAGAGGAATGGGCCAGTCTGCAAGAAGGGTTAGTAGGTAGGGATTGCAAAGTTTTTCTGGGGAATTGCGCGAGAGATTGGCAACCAAAACTTTGCAATTCGTAGAGGGAACTACCAATTGTCTGTCTGGTCACTAGTAGCCAAAAGTGCACAATTCCCAGAGGGAACTGGCATCTGGCTACTGGGGTCACTTGCATCCAAAAATAAGCAATTACCAAACAGAACTAGCATTTGGATGTTTAGTCACTGGCAGTAGAAACTATGTTATTCCTAGAGGGAATAGGCAGTCTGTTGCTGGGAGCTGCTGGCTGGGAAAACTGCACTGAGGCTGAGAGGCCATTTTGTTGATCATCTGAATGAAATTTTTGAGCTGAGCTAATTGATGGGTAGTGGAAGCCTTGCTCATGAACACTGCACAATTTCTAAGATGAACAGTTTGTCAACTGTCTTGATGACTGACTAGGAAAACTGCGCAATTTTATTAAGGAGATAGGCATGGGCACTTGGTGTCTATCTGTCCTGTCTGTACAATTTCTTCAGTTAGTTGAATGGGTGAGGTTAATGGCCTTTATGCATATTTTGAGGGGATTCAGTTCTGGGGTGAATTTCGAGTCTGACTGTTTGAGTGGCTAGCATGAGATTTGATTGAGTTGCTTGCGAGTAGCGAATCTTAAAAGAAATAACTTGACGATTTTGCGTTTTTCTTGTTGACTGTCGATCGAGTCAAAAGTACAGTAATGGACGACTGTCAGTGAGGAATCTAGTCATCAGAACTTCAGAAAAAATGACTACGTGTGTGAATAGTTGAAAGATGCATAGGTGATCATACGAAGACACACTCCCATGACTTGACAACGAAACAACCAAATGATCCAAATACACATGTTCAACATGACTGACCAATGGTGAAAGGGACAAGCGTGACAGTCATTATTCATCGTTCATGATCAAGATGATGCTTGTGCAACAGTGAATGTGACTCTGTGTATGAGTGAAACAAATGCTTTCATGGTGAACACAAAAGACACATAAGAAGCAAATATTTTTAGCATAACCAAAACATAGTCACAAGCATGAATTGGACATCAACATGCAGGCACTTGGATGCAATGAAAAAGAAAGGTGAATGTAAAGCCTCACATGAGATCATGGAGTGAACCCGAGTGTGTGAATTCATCAAGTGAAACTCTTCAGGGGAGGCTTCGAAATTGGTCTAGGCCAAAATTTTGGAGGCTGTTGTAAGGGCTATAACACTTGGTGACACACTGGTAGAACTCCAAATCTTTGGTTTTGTTCATTTCTACCACAAGGCATTGGTATTTCGAGGAGTGTTGAATCTTTGTGTAGTTTAGTTTAGTTTCACTACTCAACCCATGGACATACATGGTTCACCCTTTTCCAACTCTATCAAACACAATAAAAATTTCAACTTAGATCTTAGTGTTTCGAATCTGGGAAGGGTAGTTTAGTTCGCAAGTTGAAGATTTTCATAGTATAACTTCTCATCTCTAGTGTTGCTCTGCTGTCAAAAAGCCTGGGTAGTACCCTAGTGGAGTGACGTGGGAACACATATGTTGCTACACTACCAGTGAGCCTAGTCAGTACCCTAGTGGAGTTGCATGCTTCACCTCTCTGAGCATGAAACCTTTCTCTTCTTTCACATTTGTATTTTTTAAGATAAATGTGCATTGGCACTTATTTATTTTCTGGGGTGGAAGAGAGATCCCAACTTATTGAGAGGAGAAGAGGTTTGTAAGACCTCTGGCATAGGTTGAATACCTTGCAAACCTTTTTCAAGTAGTTTCAAATACAGATCAAGTTGGTATCACAGCTACGTTGTTGTTTCTTTGTATCAAAACCAGTCAGATAAGCTATAGACAGAACCTGAAACGAGCCAGGAAGCCTTCGAAATGCTCTTGTTATACAATTTCAAAGTAGATAAATGCTCTTTCAGTCAGTCTCTGGTGTAGTTGTCTTTTGATTGTTTTTGTGCAAAGATCTTCTAACTGTCTTGCAAGTATTGATGCTTACCAGGTTGAAACTTAAAATAGGGAAAGGATAGTTGACTAGAGAATGGGGGAATCATCAGTCAAGGAAGGCCAGAGAGCCATCACCTCCACCTTCAATTTCACCCTCAAGAGTCTCAGCAGAAGCTTCCAGAATGTCTGAACAAGAAGGAGAAATTCCTGCAGACATGGATCCAAAAGAATAAGAAAGAGCCTTCAGAAGGGCTTTCTTGGACCTCACTGAAATGGTGAGGATATTGTACCAAGAAAGAAATGAGAAATTGGCTGGAGAAGGGTCCAAACATCCACATGAAGGAGAGGGCTCTTCAGGAGGTAAGAAGGATGATGATCATTCTAAGAAAGGACATGGAGGTAATGGTGAGCCACCACCCCCATCTTCACCTACCTCCTCTTCATCCCCATCTTCTTCTTCTATGCACAGGCATAGAAGAAAGATGGCACTTGGCGTATGTGTGTTGATTTCAGGGCCTTGAATAAGATAACGGTAAAGAATAATTACCCACTCCCAAGGATAGATGATTTGTTAGACCAGCTGAAAGATGCTCAATATTTCACTAAATTAGACTTGTGCAGTGGATATCGTCAAGTAAGAATTGAAGAAAGTGACATTTGGAAGATAGTGTTTAAAACCAAGCAAGGACTCTTTGAATGGCTTGTGATGTCGTTTGGTTTGTGCAATGCACCTGCAAATTTCATGCAGGTAATGGATGATTTCTTGCATCCTTTTCTTGATGATTTCATTATTGTCTACTTAGATGACATCTTAATTTTCAGAAAGTCTAGAGAAGATCATGTCATGCATGTTAGGAAAGTACTTGATGTTTTGAAGAAGAATCAGTTATTTCTTAAAATGTCAAAGTGTGAATTTGGAAAGACTTCTTTGGTTTATTTGGGACACATAGTAGGAGGAGGTGCTTTGAGGACTGATCCTACTAAAATAGAGGCTATTGTGAAGTGGCCCACTCCCAAATCCATTACAGAGGTAAGAAGCTTTTTGGGTGTAGCTCAATATTTGAGGAAGTTCATCCCTAACTTCTCTTCTATAGCAGCTCCTATGCATGCAGTGACAAGCGTGAAGCATGATTTCCAATGGGGAGGCAAGTAGAAAAAAGCTTTCGAATCTTTGAAAGAGAAGATTAGTTCAGCTCCGGTCCTTGCATTACCGGATTTGAGACAGCCATTTGAGATACAAACCAATGCTAGTGATTATGCCATGGGTGCAGTTCTTCTACAACATGGTAAGCCTATTGCTTTTCATTCTGAAACGTTTAATGGTGTTGTTGTAAATTATCCTACCTATGATAAGGAGTTGTATGCATTAGTACAAAGCATCAAAAAGTGGAAACACTATTTGATGGGAAAAGAAATTGTTATACATATCGACCATTAGCCCTTACAGTACTTGCAATTACAAAGCAAGTTACAACAGTCACGACATTTTAGATGGATGGGCTTCTTGCAACAGTTCCCTTTGGTAATAAAGTACAAGAAAGGTACTCTGAATAAAGTTGTTGAGATGCTTTCAAGGCATATTATTGGTGTTGTTACTTTACTTAAGAATGATTCCATTGTACATGACAGTTACATAGAACAGTATGCATCTGATGATGACTTTAAAGATGTGTATGCTAGCTTGAGTAAAGGGAATCATGTAGAGGAAAATGACTATCACATGCATAACAATTTGTTGTTTCATTTGGGAAAGTTGTGTATACCACAAGGGGAGAGAATAAATGTCATAAGAGAAGCTCATTCTTCTCTTATTGCTGGCCATTTTTGTGTAAGCAAAACAGTTGCACATCTACAGAGGTATTGCTATTGGCCTCGCATGGTAGATTCTGTTTCAAGGTTCATAAGAGGTTGTTCATTATGTGCTACAAGAAAGCCTAGTAATAGGAAGCTTGGCTTGTATACACCTTTGCCGGTACCTTCTAGACCATGGGAGAGAATCTCTATGGATTTTGTAGGAGGTTTGCCAAAATCTAGAAAGCAGCGTGATTATTTATATGTAGTAGTTGATCATTTCAGCAAAATGTGTATACTTATGCCTTGTAAGAAAACTATAACTGTTGAACAAACTGCTGAATTATTTTTTCATCATGTATCGATTCACTTTGGTTTGCCTACTTCCATTATTAGTGACAGGGATTCTATATTTGTGGGGAATTTTTGGTCCAACCTATGGGAGATGATGGACACAAAGTTGAAGAAAAGTATTGCTTTCCATCCACAAACAGATGGACAAATCGAAGTTGTGAGCAAAACCATTGTGCACCTCTTGAGAGGATATTGCAGCAAGCATCCCAAGCTTTGGGATGAACACTTGCACTACATACAACATGCTTACAACCGTGCCAAGCACTCTTCCACAAACACCTCACCATTTGAAGCTTGTTTTGGTTACTTGCCCAAATCACCTCTTGATTTCATTCCTGAGAAAGATGTTGCCATTGAGGGACATAGTGATATTGATAAAGCTCGTTCGTTCATTGAAAGAATTCAGCAAATACATCAACAAATTCAAGAACAACTTGAGAAAAGTCAAGGCAAGTACAAGGAAAGACACGACAAGCATAGATACGATCACAAGTTTCAAGAAGGGGATGGTGTATGGCTGTACATTAGTAAGGAAAGGATGCAAGGAGAAGGTAAAAAGCTGAAGCCTATTCATTATGGTCCATTCAAAATCCTCAAGAAGGTTGGAAATAATGCTTTTCAATTAGATTTGCCTTCCTACATGCAAATGTATTCTGTTGTTAATGTGGAGAACTTACGTTTGTATGAACCTCCTTTGATCGCTGATCATGAAAGCGTTGTTCAGCTACCATCTATAGAAGATTTCTCGCTAGAATTCTTGGATGAGCTGAAAGAAGATACAATCCTTGACAGAAGGACACACACTTCAAGGAGGGGCAATGTAGATTATGTTTGGGTTGGTTTCAAAGGTAACAAACTGAACAAGGCAAAGTGGATGGAGGTGGATAGAGTGGCGGCGTTGTACCCTCACCTCTTTAATAGGTAGTTGAAGGCTTTTGGGGTCCAAAAGCTTCCCAATGGGGAGGCGTGATCAGGGGCTCATGTCCCAAGTGTTGTAAAATGCTCAAAATTGAAAGTGCTTAGAATTGGCTCGAAGCTGAACAAACGGATAGAGCTGGTCCTCCTGATTTCAATGCCATATATGGTTCGAAAAATGGTAACTGTATGTGAAATTTACGTCAAAAACAAAATCACCCAATTACCCTTAATTTTTGAATTTTCAAAAAAAATTAAAAAAGAATATTCCACAAAATATTCTTGGGAATATTTCGTGGAATATTCCTTTTGGGTGGGCCAATCAGAAGTCGCCTCGTGGCAAGCCCAGAGGCTGCCACATGGCCTAGGATGATGTCAGTAACATGTATGGCGCATTTCAAAATTTGGGTGGTGCTGAGGTTTGATCTCATGGCCTCCCGTTCAACAACTACACGCCTTACCATTGGGCCACAATGACGCATGTTGATTGGGATATGAACCATGCGTTATCTAAAGTTTGAATTTGATTGTGGGTAAGAAGAAAAGGGGCTAGCCCCATACCATATGACCACCGCCGGGAAACCATGGGCTCCGCCCTAACCGTCGGCACAAAATCCGAGGTAAACCACTAGCCCACATTTTGTGGTCACATGCACATTAATTAACTGTAGTTATACTGGCGAATTTTTTGGCAGAGTGCCAAATTTTGGCAGTCTCGCCATAATTGCGGAGCTAACTGGCTGTAAGTAAAGTTAGCTGGAGTTCTTTTAGGGGAAACTGGTAGTTGGGAGTAAATAGCCATAACTTTGGCTAGGAAAGGTGGTTTTGGACGAGTTTGTTTTTTATTTTGGGTACTTTCGACCTTCTGAAGCCATTGGCATAGGTCTTATAGCATTCTGAGGTCATTTGCACAGGTTTTGGATCCGTGGAAGTTCTAGGAGCCACTAGGGCCCAGTATTGTGAGAACTGTATAGGGTTGCAGGTATCCATTGGAGGTGAACCAACAGTCAATCCTGAAGGATTCATGTGTTCTAAATCCATTTTTACAGTCTACTTCACCTGTAGAGACATCTATTCAGTTGTATATTCATTTTGAGCATTTAATTAAAACGAGGACAAGCCCATTTGGGAGCCTTGGACCCAGTAGATGTAGCCTAGGAGGGGTGAACTGCTTCATCAACTTCTTTTGCATCTGTGATTGATTTATTTCGCAGAACAAATTCTTCTTAATGTGTTAAACAGTAAAAGAAAATAATTCTGCTATGCTTAAATGGATCATGAACAGCTGAAAATTTCATTTGTTTCTTTACTGTAAGACATGGGCATATTTTAAATATGTTTACTACTGAATTGAATACCTTGCAAACCTTTTTCAAGTAGTTTCAAATTCAGATCAAATTGTGAGTTCTGTTATTTAATGCATGCATGCATGACTACTACATTTTGGATAACTGAATATTCTTTCATAAATAACTCATGCATGTTAGTTCAGATAGAGACCCAATTGAGATCAAATGGAGGGACAATGTACTATTTGTTGCTAGAATATTCCATTATGAATATCCCTTGCATGCGGAAGGAATTCTTTCCTTGAGGATTACACAGTTACTTCTTCAGGTTCTATGAGTGTGAGGAGGCCAATTCACACATGTGGCATCACTGAACCCCAAGAAAAATTGCGCAAGGAAATAGGAGGCTTGGAGGGCTTGAGGAGGACATATACAATGTCTTTTTAGCCTCTGAGTTATATTGTTTCATTGGAGAGACAGTTGGATAGCTTGTGAGTTGATACTTTTTGTAACTTGAACATATTTCCACTTGTATGATAATACAGAGATTAGTGTTTTAGGCTGAGGCTTTCCTCGGGTTATTTCTTCTATGTTACGTGTGATTGATTTCTCATTCTCAATTATACGTGTTCTCATTGACCTTGTTCAATTCGATTAATCTTCCGCAAAGTTGTTGTAGAAGTAGATCTTGTATTTTGCTTTAGTATACTGCATAATATGTTGATCTACAATGGGAATTTCTACACTCTTGGAGTAACAATGACACTATGAGGATGCGACTTATAAACAACATGTAATTTCCACATATAATATTGTTCTATGCGAATATCACAAATATCAAGCAGGACAACATCACATAATACTTCATCTTTGAAGGGATTTATGTCATAGGATAGGAAACATTGTTGGCTAACATAATTGTCTCATCCCTTTCTCAACTAGACAATGATGTATGGTTGGGGTGTGGAAACTATCAAAAAATTAAATATCTTGATCACCTTAGCTATGGTCAATTAAAATTGCTCCAATTATCAACAATGAAATGTGGAGGGGTCCCCTACACACATATTTGTGAATGGAAGAGGTGTTTCCTTCCCCAATATCCTCTTACTCGTATAATTTGTATCTTTGTAGATTAAATTGTAGCATTGGGTTATACATAAATTATCCACTTCCTTTATCCTACTATCAATCATAATCTAATCCAAAGTCTAAATTGTTTTCTTTATCTTTAGCAAACAATGATTGTTTCAACAAACATTCATCAATTTTGTGTGCAAGTAATTTTTATAAAACACGCCACTTTCTATTGTCCTTCTTGAACATCTCATTACCCTTATTTTCCTATGAATTGGGTTTGTTTTCTTAAGGTTGGCTCTCCTTTATATTTATTTTTTTCCTGAGTTAGGACGTCCTTTTCCAAGCATATATTGTAGTGGATTTGTGATTCTTTGTTTGGATGTGTCTATGTATCCAGCTATAATACTTCATATCCAAGAACTACGTAGAGTCTTTGATACTTAACTTTTGTCACAAGGTATAAACAATATTTATGTACTCCATCATTATCCAGTCTCTCTCCTATTGTAGAGTTGTTCATCTCATGTACTAGTCATCATATTCCCTTTAGGGGTAAAATTACACCTTGATTGCATCAATAAAAGGATGGCAATGAAGGTCATATCTTGAATATTGTAGACTTATGTTTTCTATGTATATCCTGGTAAAATTCCCATCAACATTTGACATGGGCAAGGGAATTTATGATAAAAAAGGATTATCATTGCATTTTTAGAGAAATTAAATAAATAATAACCTTCTAAGGTATTTTACCATTTCTCTAAATATCAAAGTTAACATGTACCTTCAAGAGTGTTGCACCTTCCAAATTGTCCCTTTTCGAAAGTGGCTTGGCCATTGGTTGAAGGATTTGGGTGAATGTGTCTATCACCTCATTTTTCAAAAGAATTTTTTATTCATTAAGAACTAACTTGCTAGGATATATTTCTCCATTATATCTCTTTGATTCCACCATGCAAGGCCACTTGGGCTAAAAAGTGTAGAAATTATGTTGCAAAATTATAACTGCTCATGAAATTTTAATTTAAATCACAAGACACAATCCTACTTTACTTCTTTGTAGAATGAAATTCCTAAGTTAGAACATCAATCACAAACATGCAATCAGAAATAACACACATGCACCCTGTATTCTATAGGGGAAATAAATATGCTAAAAACCCCTTTGCCTACTTGCATTAATTTGATGAATAGAGATGTATTACAATTGCTAGCTCAAGCTGAGCTGAACATCCAAGTGGAAAACCTATCTCTGTGCTCACAAAGAAGATTGAGGCCTTATTTTCTTGTGTAAACCCTGAGGAATTAGGGCCCTTTTATTTAGAAATTTTCCTTCAATTCATTGCACAATTCCCAAGGTTTCTCATCTCATTGCATGCAACACATGTACACTCAAGAATAGTCTACAACTGATGTTACACTACCTTATAATCTCCAACACAGTTGGGGAACTTGAATTATCTTCATGCACTTTCTATTTTGAGCTTATTGATAAGTTAACTTGATTATCACTGAGTTATAATGAAGTCCCACTACACAACTAACCTTCCACTAGTTCCTCCAATAGTTACAACTAGTTTAACTAAAAACAACTTGAAATAACTGACATTGATTGATATAAATTATCAATCACCCATGCTCAAATGAAATCTAAGTACTCTAACTCAAATTTACTCAGGTAACTGAGTGGCAAGAACCATGTCATACAAGTTAATTGCATCTAAGTTGTCTCTTGATGGTGAAATTTGAATTTTTTCAATTGGCCAAGGAAAAATCAAATTGAAACTTTCTTGCATAATTTTTTAACACTCCCTCTCAGTAAGAAAGGAATTATCAACCAACCCTATCTTGCACTTCTAGAACTCAAAATTTCCTCTTGACAAATCCTTTGTCAAAATGTCAGCATCTTGTTTCTCTGTCAGAATCTATTGTAGCAAAATTATCCGCCTTTGCACACAATCTCGTAAATGGTGATAGTATATATCTATATTCTTGGATCAATTGTGAAATACAAGATTCTCAAATATCATGATCAAACTATGATTATCAAAATAGATCACATTCATATCCATCACCTAACCAAACAATCCCACAAGTATCTTTGACATCAAAATCTCTTCACATGTTTCTTGACTTGCATCCATGTATTCTGCTTCTACCGCGATGAGCTCCACAAATATTTTCTTCATGTTCTACCAGGAAACAAATGTGGACCCAACACTAAAAATTCCACCTAATGTAGTATTTTTTTCTGATGGAGTTCCTGCCCAATCTACATCCGTGAAGCCACAAAATTTCACTCACTTTGTATTGGCTATGTGGGTCCCGACCCAGGTTCAACGGTGAGTTTAGCTAAGAAAGTCCCAGTACTACTCGCCCTTTCAGAAATAGTCCACGGAGCATGGACAAAGGTCTCACCTGAAGTAGTGTGGGAGGGTGCTGGAACCAGGTTTTCACACCCTCGAGATGTCTTGATGAGGGTTCTAGAGGTTTGCGATCCTAATCTGTGAGATGCGCTAGTTTGCACAGCTTCCTATTCTTCGCAACCCGTGTGCACGTTCGTATGAATCAGATCCGATCCATACTTTGCTATTATATTACTGTTTAACGTAGTTTGTGCGGCCCAATATTCTTATTACTTATTAAACTTATAGTTTAGCGCGAGTACTCAAAAACAATATAAATGCATAAAGATAGCCAGAACATAAAAATATAGATCTACAAATAGATGCACAATAATCTGAATCAATCTTATCTTTATCAATACTCTAGTTCTGTTACAGACCCAACTCCACCCTGCGCACTCAGTTGTGGACTCTACTAAGCCTCTGCGCACTTAGCTACAAAGCCTCTACCTACCACTATGACCCAATACATTTTAGATTTCCCTTCTATCTTCCAGCCATGCCTTCACATCAATCTGTTACTTATCCAAAAACTTAAAACTGACTTTACACTTAGAGCACGGCTCTATTTATACAATCCCATGGTCCATGGACCATGGGTAGGCTGACATACCATACATTAAATTATATTATTTTAGGGTGGACAACCCTAGACTCTTGTGCTTCGTGCCCGTATTTCACGAGGTGTTTACATTACATTTGACCAACATTTGGGCTTCAAGACCCAAAATCATACTATGGGGGGGTCCGCTACCCAATAGGCCCCCAACACAATCATCGTGACTTGTCCTCGAGTCACTCTTCTAGTGTGGAAATCTTGCACAATGTTCTTCCAACGGTGTCTGTGATGTGTGCATGTCTGCAGCGCATTGCTCTGCCCTCTGCTAGATCTTCTCCATTTCTGCTTCTGAATCATCTACATCTAACTTGATTCTCTACATTGATGTCAGCTTCTAGTACCTGGGTTTATAGTCCCACACCTTTGTCTGACTTCTCGAGTCATGAAGAATATGCTTTGGTCAGTTAGTCAGATAGTTGACCCACTCGTGTACGGCTTCTAGCGACTACCATTTACTTTTCCTAGGAAGGGTTCTCCATTATGTTTGACTAGCTAGACTGTGCCTCCGTCTGTAACTTCGTTTACCACATATGGTCCTAACCAATGCGTTTTGAATTTTCCAGGAAATTTTTCAAACTTGCTATCATACAACAACACTAAATCGTTTACCTTGAATGTGTGCAACTTGATATGGTGATCATGCTAGGATTCCTCACACTATTTATGTACCTATTGATGGAATCCTATCAGAAACTATTTTTCCTTGAGTTCTTCCAATTGCGAAAGTCTCTGTTCGAAGGCTTCGTTGTACAATTTCAAAGTGATATTCATCATCCCTAAGTCACCAATGATCCCCTTTAAATATGTGATTTTGGTTGGGAACAAATCTTGATTTCGTGGAGTAACTCGACGACCTTATCTACCATAACATTGTCCCAATAGTCCCCAAGCATCGAATACTTTGGCTCCATTTTTGTACAATTGTTTACCTGATTTTTTTTAGTGGCGCAGTGATGTCAGGATGCTCAATTGATGGTCCTTGAACTTTGCGACACCCTTCAATTTCTGGAATATTAATATTTCAGGGGTCATCATCTTCCTCCTCTACTTGCACATTATAACATTCTAGGGCACTACTTAACTAGGTTCCCATGTTGGTTGGACTACTTGTCGTGGTTCCTGTGGTATTTTGAAGATGGCGACTTTTATGGCTTGTAGCACATCATCAATAGTATCTGACCATCGGTCTTCAAATGCGAATGTTAACAAAAATCCCTTGCGCAAGACATCCCATTCGCACATACCATGTGGGATTTTCGTCTTAGTATACCAATTCATGGGTATGACATCTGGGGTATGGTAGAATAAGTGTACCCATTCAGGCTGAGGTTCTTCCACATAGGCCTTGGTCCATTTTGCGAGGTGTGTACGCAGATCATCTCATCCATTGTATTTATATGCTATCCGTAGTTGTAGTTTCCTAAATCGTAGGTACAACATCCTCCTATAGCCGTGCCAGTTTTCAAAATTTCCTTGATGTGTTCCTCACCTACGCACAGGTGTCAGGCACAACACCCACTTGAACGCATCAAATTGTTTTTATTCTAGTACTAGGATTTCAAGCTTTATCCAGAATTCATCCACCACTGTCGATCCATCATATGTTGGTAGATTTTGGGCCTGGGTTGTTATGCAATGCAATGATCTAGTCATCATGTTGCAATTCAGCGTTGTCACTTCGTTCAACCGATTGTCCTAGCATTCATCTTCTTCGTCTGAATC
The DNA here is from genome assembly GCA_000404065.3 of Pinus taeda. NCBI lineage: Eukaryota > Viridiplantae > Streptophyta > Pinopsida > Pinales > Pinaceae > Pinus > Pinus taeda. The sequence continues at coordinate 370,875 of APFE030511597.1, forward strand.
TGAGGTGTAGGAACTTGCACGCTCCCACGAGATCCTTCCGTCTACAGTCGGATTGACCCAACATTGATCTCGTATAGTTATCTTGTAGATACAATCCATCTCATCGTCATTTCCATCGTCACGCACAGGTTCGGTGTAGCATGCTCCCTCGGCTGGATCTAGCAGAACTACTATGCATAGGGACTTTTTCTCGAATATCATCTTCTGCTTCTTTAGGTTGATGACTCCATTCATATCAGTAGCCCAATTTATTCCTAGCAACACGGGATAGGGATTATTGTCATTGACATTCTCTATTACTTCAAAGTCCTTCTGTGCACTTGCGCCTTCGATATCAACTGTCACCCCTTGTGACCTTCCCATGGGAAAAATATTCTATTGGTTCGTCATTCATAATTGAATAGAGGACCACCATAATGCAGGCTTGCCCATGCATTACCATGTCTTCTTCGATAATACATTCGTGTCCGAACCCAGGTCTAGGATTACTTGATCCATTTCATACTTGTCGATTTGCACCGTCAATCTCATTTCTCTCCTTGTGCACAATGCATGCTTTCCTAGTTTCCAGACTATGCGGGGTTCTCCTAAGCTTGCGATCTTGGGAATCAAATCATGTAGTCCCTTAACTACCTTATTGTCATGCAGTAGTTGCATGCATGTCTCCAAAAAGGTAGTAAGCATAGAAGGATCCATCCCTGGCTCTCGTTGATCCTTCCTACCTAAAGTGGAGGCCTCTCCAAAGCTCTTCTTAGCTTCCATGAATGTCTCCTTTGCGCGTTCTAAGTCAACCTAAGGTTCCTTTGTAGCAGCCTTGCGAACCCATGTATCTTCCTCGGGTTGCTTCCCCTTATCCTCCCTTGTGGTCGGACTGCTTCTGAGCACCATGTTCACATTTGGGTCTTCTTTGCGCGGTTCAAACCTCATCATTTTAATATTTCGAGTCAGAGGAGGCTGGAGTACCCCGTTCTCACGCATTTGTGAGATCAACGTAGGATTATCTACTGCTTCATGATCGAACTAAGCACAGTATGAAAAGGATACTCTTGTCTGGTTGGTATAATCACGGGCATAGTCCCCTCGACCTCTGCAATTCTAACAAATTAACTGTTTATGGCCCCTTCCTGGCCCCATTCCTCCTCGTCCTCATCCTCGCCCCTAAAATCCAACATGCACCATCCCCACCATTGGGTACAGGACTCGTGTTTATGTCTGCATCTGATAGGTTGGGGTTCGATCCATCATTAACTCGTAGCTATGACAAGTACGCTCGTCATGGCCTACAGACCTGTAGAAATTACAAAACAAATGTTGGGGAGTCTGCATATACTTCTTCAACAAACGACAATTATCCATCGTGTGCCTTCTTCCTATCCGACAGATCATGCACCATAATGTGGGTGTTGCACTTGGCCCTGCCTATGCCTCTGGTCTCAACGACATTGCCCCCCCCCCTCCCACCTACAACGTTGTTCGCGAATACTGGACAGTGATCCTTGTCTTGGCCCTAGCCTTTCCAATTTATGCACCATACTTCTTTGTGTGCCTCTAGCCACGGGGCCCTATCCTATTTCAAGCTCTGCATTTCTAGGTAGATATTCTGTAGTTTTGCATGTATTTGTTGAACTCCCAGCCCTGGATCTTGTATCGGTGTCTCATGCAACCTCATCGCCATTTCCAACGCTTTAGCCTAGGTAGAAATTTTCTGTTGTGACAGTGCCATCCTCAGGTGCGATGTTAGAGATGCCACAAACCATGTGCAATGTTGCACATCCGTGAGTGTAATATTAGCTTTGAGGATCATACTCTTCAGTTGCTCATACAGATCCCAAGGGGTCTTGCCTGGAAGCATTGCGATCTCTTTAAACTTGATGATTGACTGTGTCTCTGATTTCGGCCGGCTAAATTCTCTGTTCAGTGCATTCAGGATATCTACTATTCCTTCATTTGGGTGATCATTAGAGTGCTTGATATACCATGTCAATGCGTGATCTTGTAGCATGCTCACCAATGTAGCCTTCTTAATGTTGTCGTATGTGACCCCTTGCGCTTCCCACACTACTCTTAGCACAAACTAGAAGTAGTCCAGATCCTCATTCCTACTCCTCTGAATACATGTAGCTTGATTGTGCTCACCATGCTGAACTATAGGTTTGGTGGAGGTGGAGTGGGTGGAGATGGAGATGAAGGAGGTGAAGCAGGTGGCGGCATAGGTGGAGGTGGTGACTGTGGAATGCGATGCCTTATCAAACTGAATGCACTTCTCAGAGAGACCCGAGTGAGCTCTTCCTCACTCTCTTGCAAAGGTGAAATTAAGGGACTGTTTCCTAATTCCCCACTACCTTTGTAGATCTTTTTGCTCTACGTCATTCCAAACATTAATGTATTTGCATAACCAAATTTTCACATAATAACATCTTAATCCAAGTATTCAAAGATTAATGTACATACCTCGCGGTTCCTTAAGAAAATGCCATTCTTCTTTGCTGTAGCTCACAGCCGTTTCTATCGTAAACTTAGTGATAAATCCCCCTACTATCTGGTCAATCCAATGGTCCATAGCTCATGTGATCTTATCTTTTGATGCATCTAGTCTGCGCACTAATTCTGAAGTTCACACTATCGGTTGGTCGAGCTTACACCTTCCCTGGCTATCGGTTAACCTCGTGATCGACTCATACAGTTCAAAAGGAAAGGATGTGAAGAATATCTCATGGATATCCGTATACACGCAGCGATCCAGCCACCTTTTCTTGGATACCTGCGGAGTTCTGTTTTCCTACGTCACAAAATCGTGAATCTTCTTGTCCAATCACTCTTCAATTTCATTCTTTGTTGGGTTCAAGTGGCACAACGTCAGAAATCCCTAAGGCAGATCCTGATCCTAGCAATGGAACTAGTTGTTGGGTACATGGGGCCTATCCTAGGTTCAGGAGTGAGTTTAGCCAAGCAAATCCCAACACTACTGGCCCTTTTGGCAATAGTCTATGGAGCACAGATTGAGGTCTCAGTTGCAGTAGTATGGGAGGGTGCTTGAACCAGGTTTCCACACCCTAGGGATGTCTTGATGAGGGTTTTAGAGGTTCTTGATCCTAAACTATGTATTGCACTGCTCCACGTAGCTTCCTATTCTTCGCAACTCGTGCACACCTTCATATGAATCTAATCCTATCATTACTATGCTATTATATTAGTGCTTAGATTAGTTTGTATGGGCCCAATATTCTTATTACTTATTCAACTTCCATATTAGCGCAAGTACTCAGAAACAATATAAATGCATAAAGATAGCCAGAACATAGAAATATAGATCTACAAACGGATGCACGATAATCTGAATCAATCTTATCTTTATTGATATTGAAGCTCCATTACAGACCCAACTCCACCCTGTGCACTCAGTTGCGGACTCTACTAGGCCTCTGCGCACTTATTTGCAGAGCCTCTACCTACCACTACGACCCAATACACTTCAGATTTCCCTTCTATCTTCTAACCATGCCTTCACATCAACCTGTTACTTATCCAAAAACTTAAAACTGACTTTACACTTAGAGCCTTTCTCTATGTATACAATCCCATGGTCTGCGGACCATGGTTTGGCCGACATACCATCCATTAAATTATATTATTTTAGGACAGACAACCCTAGAATCTCGGGCTCTATGACCATATTTTGTGGGGTCTTTACATTACATTTGACCAACAATCGAGCTTCAAGCCCCAAAAACATACTATGGTAGGATCTGCTACCCAACCCTCTGCTTGCTTGTACCATATTCCAAACTTGATAGCACCTCTAAGGTACCGTAAAACATGTTTAATTGCCTTCCAAGATTATTTGGTTTGCATAACCATATCTTGGCTTAGGTAGTTGACTGCATAGCATATATCTCATCACGTGTTCACAAGATACATCTGTGAACCCACTGTTTATTGATAAATGGTAGGATCCACCTCTTCACCTGAACTAGCTTCCTCCTTCCTCTAGTTGGTTATTAGAGGTGTCTCCCTGGGTTTACAGCTCTCCATGAAAAATATTTGTAGTATCTCATTTTCATACTTTCCTTGAGACACAAATAGTTCCCCATCGCCTTTCCATACTACCAACCCGAGGAAGTAGTGCATGAGACCCATGTCCTTCATCTAAAATTCCCTTACAAGGTCATCCTTGGAATATTTGATTAGTTGATCATCACTAACTAAAATAAAATCATCAACATATAAGAAAAGAATAAGCAATTTACCTTCTACCAGGATGTGGTAGTGGTTTTCATCCACTTCGCATTTGGTGAAGCCTAAACCAATGAGATAGATGTCGACCCTGTTGTACGAAGCATGGGGTGCTTGTTTGAGACCGTATAATTCTTCCTTGAGTCTACACACATGAGACTCTTGATAAAGTATCTAAAAACATTCTAGTTGGTCAATGTACACATCCTCCTTAATAACCCCATTGAGAAATGTTGTTTTTATATCCATCTGGTGAATCTTCCACCCCATCTATGCAACCAATGTATGAATAGATCTAATGGATGAATAACTTGCTATGGGAGAAAATATTTCCTCATAGTCAATTCCCTAGACTTGAAAGAATCCTTTGGCCACAAATGTGGCCTTATACTTATGTACCCTTTCCTTTGTTTCATGCTTAACCTTGAAGATCCATCTTGAATCCACTATTCATTTATCTGCTAGTCTTGGGACCACTTCCCAAACATTATTCTTTACAATGTATTCATATTCCTGCACCATTGCATCAACACAAACAGGTTTCTCTACTTCTTCCTCGAAAGAGGATGGCTTAGTCTCTACAAGGTTAGGCATTAGATCCATGTAGCCAATTTACCTCTTAGGTGACCTCCTATGTCTACACAAATTTGAAGTAGATCCCACATTCTCCCTCACATCCTGCGCAAGTCTATTAACTTCCGTAGTTCATTTCCTACCTTCTCTAGATGGCTATTCTTGAGTGGATATCTCCACTCTCCACTCATTACTTTTTGGTTTCTCCAAAACTTCCTGAGGCTTCTCTTTTGGAGCTAAAAACTGCTCTTCTAGAGGGATCTAAATCTCCCTCTCAAGAGAGCACCACATCCCTTTCTCCTCATCAAACTTTACATCCCTTCACACAACTATCATCCTGAGAGAAGGTAAGTACACAAGGTAGCTGTGAGGAGTTTCTGTGTAACCCACAAATACACCCAAATCTTCTATCGAATCAAGCTTCTTCCTTGATTCTGTAGAAACATGGTAGTAAATAAAGGCTCCAAAAATCCTGAAGTGTGACACATCTGAATTTTTCACTAGGAAGGCCTCCTCTAGTCTAATCATACCAAGAATCTAATAAGGACTCTAGTTTTACAAATATACTCTTGTGTTTCATGTCTCTTCCCACAAATGTAGTTGTAGGCCTTGGTCATGCAACATAGCCATCCCAGCTCCCACAATGCTACAGTTCTTTCTCTCAGCTACCCCATTCTACTATTGGTTGTGGGATGTTTTCATCTCTCTTAAAATTTGTTCTTTCACACATAAATTCTTGAATTCATTCGAAACATACTCACCTCCATTATTTCTCCTAAGAACCTTCACCTTCTTCTCTATTTCTTTCTCAACTGGTTCCTTGAATTCTACAAACATGGAGAATGACTCATCCTTCTTTTGCATGAAGAAGATCCAACACTTCTGCGAGAAGTCATCAATAAAAATGACAAAATATTTGTGTTTGATAGTGGAGGCTGTCGAGAGGGTTACACAAAAATTAGAGTGGATCCTTTCCAAGACTATATGGGCTTTGATGTCTGAGTCATGGAATGTGGATTTTTCATACTTCCTCAAGGTCTATCCTTTGCATACATCTTGTTGCTCAAGTGCTCCTTTAGCGAGGCTAGTGGTTAGTTTTTACATAATCTTTAAGGTGCCATGATCCAAATGGCTAGGTATTCTATGCCAAATTTCATTAACATTGCAGCTCTCCATGTTTTCCACCTTACTATCAAGTGGAACATAGTCTTACACATCTATCTTATATAGGTTCTTCACCTGAACACCAATCTTCTTCACCTATCTCTTAGTTATGTGTCTTAGAAATGGTTTCCCTTTGCTTAATATCACATCAAAACCACGGTCTTCCAAACCTTCTATAGAGATGAGGTTTTTCTTTAGGTTTGGAATGAACATGACATCCTTGAGTCTAATAGGCGATCATGACTTACTCTGAAATTTTATTGTACTGATCCTGGTCATGTGGTAGCTTCCATTGTCCCCTAGTTCAATGTGCATCTAGAGATCTCTTTCGTCTAGGTCACTAAACAACTCTCTACACCCTATCATGTGGAGTGATGCACCTAAGTCCAAGTACCACGTGCTCCCCATCATTGTGCTTTCCATACATGCGATAAGGGTAAAGTCAAGCTTGAACTATGAAGCCAAGGCTTCACCTAATACTCCTCCTTAGTTCTTCTCGTTCGAATTTTGTATGGAAACTTCAAGGCATAGTGCCCAAATTCATGACAATTCAAGCATTGAATTTTGGACAAATCTTTCTTCTTTCCCCCTTGGTTAGATTCAGGTTTGGCTTGAGATTTCTTTTCTTTCCCTTCTTTCCGTTTACAACCAATGCAAATTTTTCTTCATTGCTACGTTTGGATGAAGTATCATCTCTAGTGTTCCACCTTATCTCCTCTTGTACCAAATCAGGCCATAAGTGTTTCCAATTCGGTAATTTATCACTCACGTTCACCAAAACCTAGTAGTTGTGCCAAATGTTGTGAAGGCCTAGAAGAGCTAGGCTTACTAGGTCATCTTCTACAACCTTTACACCAACCCCACCAACCTCATCATGAACTTGTGTGAACCCTCTTATATTCTTTGGAATAGTGTCATTGTTCTGCATCTTGATATTTCAAAGTTCATCCTTGAGCGCTAGCTTCATGTGCTCACTATTATTCTCGAAAAAATTTGCTAGCGCTTTCCACAATGTAAACTGAGTTTCTTTCCAGTCGATATTTCAGACAATGTGATGTCCAAATCCCTCTAAGATTATTCTCCTCACCTTAGCTACATCTTTCTTTCACTGAGCAAGGTTCTTGACATTTGTTGATCCTGTTTTTGGAATGTTTGTCTTGATACATTCCAGCAATCCATTGTCATCCATCACAACCTCCACGTGATCCTTCCATGCAATGAAATTAGATTTGCCTTCCAAGGAATCACCTAGTCTCAACCTGTTGAAGGTAATGTTCCCATCTTTGTAGAGATCCTACTACATTGAACTACAAATTCGATCCTCCTGAGAAACAACTTCAAAATTCTTGTTCTAATGTGAATCCTACTCTGATACCATGTAGAAATTATGGTGTAGAATTATAACTTATCATGAAATTTGCATCTAAATCACAAGACATAATCCAACTCCACTTCTCTGTGAAATTCATCTAATAATTTAGAACATCAATCCCAAACATGCAATGAGAAATAACATGCATGCACATAATATTTTTCTAGTGGCAAGCAATCTTCTAAAATCCCCTTTGGATTGCTTGCATTAATTTTATGAATAGAGATGTATTACAACTACTAGCCCATCTGAGCTCAACCTACAAGTGAATAACCTATCTCTCTGCTCACTAATAAGCTCTAACCCAGACTCTATCAATTTATATCTCTGCTTGAGCTCTTATTTCCTTGTGTAAATCTTAAGGAATTAGGCCCCTATTGTTTATGAATTTTCCTCCAATCGATTTCACAACACCCAAGGTTGATCATCTGATTGCATGCAACACCTATACGCTCAAGACTAGTCTAAAGATGATGTTACGCTACATTAGAATCTCCACCAGATATGGGGAACTCAAATTCTCTGCATGCACTAGATATTTTGGGTCGATTGATTAGTTCACTTGATGATCATTGTGTTAGACTGAAGTTCCACTACACAATTGACCTTCCACTAGTTCCTCTAACAATGAGAACTAGTTGAATTGAAAACAACTTGAACTAACTGACCTTGGTTACTACAAATTAGAAATCACACATGCTTAAATGAACTCTAAATACTCTAACTAGAATTTATTAAGTTAACTAAGTGAAAAGAGCCATGTCACACAAGTTAACTACATTTAAGTTTTGTGCTGATGTGGAAATTCAATTTTTCTCAAGTTGACCCAGGGAAAAATAAAATTGAGACTTTTTTGCAGCATTTTTCAACAAAAAGAGTGATTGTAACCAAGTAAAACTAGTTTTAGGCCCAACTCTTTGTGCCCTAACTTCATTCGAGACGTGAAATTAAAAACAATAAGGAGTAGATTTTTCTAATCATTAGTCTAGTTTTTAAAAGGAATAAGATGGAAGGAAAGAAAGGAAATGGAACAAACACATAGAGAAATGTATAAAAAAATGATAATTATATGGTGAAAACCAAAATTCTATTAATAAATAAAATATAAAAACATTATATAAAAAAGATAGGCTGGAATGGTGGGATCTTATCTCTAACGAGAGAAAGATGTTGGTTATTCTCATTCCAAAATCTATGAGATCTTACCTTTAAAGAGAGAAAGATGTCAGCTATGGTTAGTATAAAAGCTATCATAAGAGGCCAAAGCAATGGACTTTCATATAAAGGAATAAACATAGGTGTCCAAAACTGCAACCCTAGAAGATGAATGTTCAAAAGTTTGCATGCCCTAATTTGGTTAGTTTGTACATCAACTTCCCCAGGGTGGAACATTTGCACATAATCTTTGTCTGGGGTGCATGGTAACATGTTGGAAATAACTACTCAAGGATTACAACTTTTGTCTATTATTAAGATATATCATTGTAACACCAACCCCATGAATGACCAAAAATCATCATTTATGGTTTCAAAATGGCCCCAAAAGTTTGGTACCCCAAAAATTATTTAAGAGCTACAAAGAATATAGAGAATCACTTAGTAGGTGGGAGAGGTGGGTGGCTAATGATATCTATCTTGATCAACCAAATATTGATTATCTCTTAGATGAACTTCAAGGAGTGGCTTATTTTACAAAGGTCAACCTTAAATATAAATATCACCAAACTATATTAAGAATATAAAAAATTCAAAAAATAGATTTTAGAATGCATGAAGGGAACTATGAGTTCTTATCCATGCCTTTTGGGTTGAATAATTCTCCTTTTTCTTTTCAAAGACCTATGAACAATAATTTTTAGCCCCATATTAGAATATGTGTGTTGATTTTGTTTGATGTATACTTAATCATGGGAAGACAAAGTTAAACTTGTGGAAAATTTCTACAAATTCTTAAGAACAATCATTTTTATGTAAAAGGATCCAAATGTGTTTTTCTGATACTAGTAGTAGAGTATTTGGGTGATATTTACTCAAAGGAATGGGTTAATATGAACCCTAAAAATATCCAAGATATTACAGTATGGCCTATTCCTTAGAACTTCAAGAGTCTTAGAGGAATTTTGGGACATACAAGATATTATCAAAAAATCATTAACAACTATGCACACATTGAATTCCCACTCGCATCTCTCTTAAAGAAAAATACATTTACAAAGACTAATGGGGATACTTTGGAATTCATTCTCTTAAAGGATGTGATGTCTTCTACAGCAATATTCACTATACCTAATTTTATTAAAACATTCATATTATAGTGTGATGCAATATGATAGGGAATTGGTGTAATATTGACATAGGAAGAGATATCATTAGATTTTAAGAGCAGCAAATTCAAAGAAAATGTTTTGGTGAAATATACATATTAAAAATAAATGGAATTGATTTTACATGTAATAAAAATATGGTGACAATATCTCATTGGGAGGTACTTTAAAGTCAGGGCCATACATCATAGCCTAAAGCAGTTTTTGGACCAAAGATTTTCATCAGAAGAAACAAATATTGGGTAAAAAAAATGAAGGGATTTGATTTTGAAATAATATACAAAAATGGAAAGGAAAATTTTGTAGCAAGTGATGTTTCTGTAAAATAAGAAGCCTCAAGTTTATAATTTTTTATCTCTTCTATTCTTGTATGGCTAGAAGAATCTCACCATAAATGGGAAAAATGATAATAATACTAAGAAAAAAATACAATGTCTAAGGGAATGGATGAACTTTACGAAATGCTAGGATTGTAAGGGATAAATTATTTTGTCGAAACGTAGAATATTTTATGTCCATGATCAAAGTTGCAACGACAAATATTGAGGGTGTTACATGGCTCCCTAATGGAATTACATGCAAGGTTCCTTAAAACATATTGAAGGATTAAAAAAAAAATGATGAAGGAAGAAATAATTATATTCAAAAAAAATTAAGAGAATGTTAGTTTTTCTAAAGAAAAAAAATGAGAGACAATAAAATCTCTAAGGCTAATTCAACCATTACACATGCCTAGTCAAATATTGGAAGAGATATCAATAGAATTCATCATAGGGTTACCAAAATCTAAAGGTAGGGATGCCCATTTTGTGGTTGTTAATATAATCACAACGTATGCACTTCTCTATAAAATTCAAAGTACATATATGGAAAGATATGTGGTAGAAATATTAATGAAGAAAATTCATACACTTCATGGTTTTCCTAGAGTAATAATAAGTGATAGATATAAAAAATTCATTGGAAAATTTCAGAAATAATTATGGAATATGAGCGGAAAAACACTAGCTGTGTGTTTATCATATAATCCACATTCAAATAGCCAAATAAAGTTGATTAATCCAATTTTTAGAGGGTTATCCATGATGCTATTCTTTAGACAAGAAACTCAATGGATGAAGTCTCTTTCTCTATCATGATGGTAATATAATACTACCTATCACACATCCACCAACCACATTTGAGGTATTTTATGGATATCCAAGTCCTACTATGTCATATTTTGTGTAAATTACAAAGCACAAACAATATAGTCTCATGTGGAAAAGAATAAAGAATCATTAATAGTACTTAAGGAAAACCTTTAGATGGAACAAATAAAAATGAAGCAACAACAAGATAAACATTAATGTGAAAGGCGATTTGAGGAGCGTGATTACGTATTTTGGAGACTAGAAGAATTTTTATTGACCCTGTAGAATTATTTGTAGGATTGTACAAGTGGAATATAGGTTATATTTTCCTTCTTCTCATATTCATAACGTTTTTCATGTATCTTTCCTTAAAAAAGGTTTTAGGACAAACTATGTGAGTGTAAATTGAACTTCAATAATTAGATTAAATGAGGAAGTTTATTGCTGAAAAAACAAAGTTATAGATGAAAATTCTCCATATCTTCAAAATAGGACCATTATGGAGTACCAAATAAAGTGGAAGAATATTCCCCTACAAGAAGCTACTTGTGGAAATGAGTAGTTCTTGATGAAACACCCTCAATTACAAGCTCTCAGGGGAAATGTTTTTTAAAAAGAGGGGAGATATTTTAAAGTAGTGTTGTCATTACAACAAACACCCTCTAAAATTTTTATTACACTTGAATTTCGAAGCCTACTTGTGATTCGAGGATCTGTCAATCCTTGATTATTCATGGTTAGTTGGTGTTCCCTCAAATTATAAGTATCAAAGTCACTTGCTTATGCATGCTCAGTTCTTGAAGTATTCACTAGTGAAATTCTCTTGATGCAAGCTTACATAGATGATGCACTACTATGGGAAGTAAAGCTTGTGAAATCACTAATGATAGTGACTAAAATTCATAAGCATAATATAATCAAGAATACATATCGACAGTTAGTGCACACTTTCCATTGACAGTCTCCCTCTGATTGCAATTGCACTTTCACTTTTGCGAGCATTCTCAATTGTTGTTGTGGTGCACCTTTGTTTTCTCATGTGTCACTTTCACATTCACAACAATGATTTTTTTTCTAATTCACTTTCATAAGTGTGACTTTCATGTTATATTAACTTTGGAATGTGTCAATTCCACTTTCTTTAATCTTTTTCAAGTTTCTTTTCCACTTTTCGCTTACTTTTGCAAGTGTCATCTTTTTCCATTGGAAGTGTCGCAGATTGAAAAAGGTAGATCTATGATTCATTTAAAGGGAAAAATTTGTTGTCAATGAGTCCTATTTATAATATTGACAGGTATTATATCCATTACCAAAGTTTCATGCATTATCATACTAGTTTCGTCACTATTGTCGCAAAGTGTATTTTAAGTGTCACACCTAGTCGAAGGGAGTCAATTCTACATTCTTAAAGGGAAGTTTCAATGCATTCTACTAAACTAACATGTTCTATTCATCATAAGGAAATGCATTATACACATTTCCTAAGTATTTAGAATTGTCACACAAGCATTGTCACTTTCTTCGCAAAGTGTATCTTAAGTGTTGCACTTCGGGGAAAGTGTTGTTTTTTCATTACAACAATGGGGTCATATTGATTTTGGGTGTTTAGTGTTAAAATATATATTCTTAATTGTTGTGACTATGTGATCATGTTTAAGTATTATCACGGTTTCATCCTTTCGTCATCAATCCCAGACTTAGTCAAATTCCAGAAAACTTCTTGCTCCGTCAACTTAGACTCACTTAGCCACCTTGAACTGTGCATTTCATAGTGGCAAGCCTAAAGCACGCATCCCTGCCTCTTGGGACTGCCCAATGCACAATTATTTCCTCCATGGACTACACATTCCATAGTCATAGTGCTCAAGAATTGCCTCCCCGCCGTCAGAAACTACACAATCCTACCTCCCAGGTAGTCCCTTATTGTGTACTGTGTAGTTTCAATAATCAAGTTGTCTTTGTGAGTCCTTGAATTACATAATTACAAAATCCACTAACCAGTCTCCATCCATAACTATGCATTGTGTAGTCTCAAGGCTCAAGACTATCTCACGGAGACCCTCACCTATGCATTATTTCTTCCTAGACTTTCATTGATGCGCAAAATGTAGTCACAAGCATCAGTACCTCACTCATGACCTTTGGAATTGCGTACTATGCAATCCATGAGCGTCCTCCTCAGCGTAGTAACTTTTTCTGGATCAACCAGTGCATTGCATGAAGAGAGTTATACTAGGATATTTTTGGAATGATGTCATCTTGCCATGAGTGGATTTCAATTGTAGGTGATATATCTAGACATGACAAGATGATGTCCAGAGAGGAGGAAAAGGTTACTATGCTAAAATATTGTTATGAATAAAATATAGATATAAATAATGTAAATATAAATAATAATTGTTGAATTGAGGCTTGTATGATCCATATCAAGTTTATGAGAGATATTTCAATGTAAATCACATGGTATTTCATTTGTCGACATGTTTTGAACCAACCAGTGTGGTTCATCGTCAGGACAAGTTGAATGAACAGATCACGCTTTGCATGTTAAATAGATAGAGCAGAACCTCCAACGATTATATTCAGGCAACTACTATATTGACAATGGCTAGATTTGAGCAGTTAGTTAGGATAGGGTAATAACCATTATTTAATTAGATAAGATACCATGGTTAGTTATAAAATGGACCCTTTTTATACACTTATCATTATAAATATCAATTAAAAATAAAATTATAGCATAAATTAATTTAATTTAATAGTTAGTTAACAAAGTTATTATATCTAAAAATTAAAGTAACTAAAGTTAGTTATAAATTTATTAATAATATAGCTAGTAATTCTTATTAAATAATAGTAAAGGTTGTTTTCATACCTTATTTATAAATAAAATATTAAAATAAATCAATTAAAACTAGATATTAATTTAATAATAATATATAAAAAAGTTAAATAAATATAGAGTAATTTATAGGTATGATAATATAATAATTTAAATTATAATAACGATATCCTAAATATATATTAAAATAATAAATTATCAAATAAATAATTTAAATTAATGGTTAAGTGATCCAAGTTATTAAATCTTAAAAATTAGAGTAGTTAGTTATAAAAGTTACAAATATGAATATTTAGTTAAAAATTTATTGAAAAGGGACTGTTTTAAAAAACTTATAAACTTATTTAAATAAATTAAAAAATAAATTAATTCTAATTTATTAGTTACAAAAGTTAATATATAAATATTAAAGTAATTTAAGTGTTAAAATTATCATAGATTATTTTCTTTATTAGCATAAAAAACGCCAACTAAATCAATCATAAATAACAAAGGCCACAAGAAATAGTAAACCAGGGGAAAACATAAGAAACAACAAGAAAAAATTAAACAAAGGGAGGGGAAGACAGGAAGACAATGACTAGGAGGAGAGGGCTGGGACCTAGCAACTATTGATCTTCTAGCCATCCTCTCTATTGAGATTGTTTGGCCTTTTTTCAATCTCAAGTGCTTCCCTAAATTTCTGGTGATGGAATTGGGACACTCTAGCAATAACACTAGCCTCTTTGATACAGACATGATGATTGGTTTTCTCCACATGCTCTGCTAAAGTAGAAGACTTGGCCCTCCTACGCTTAAGGTAATCTGCGTGCTCACTAATCATTTGATTAATGTAGCGGCCAATCTCACCAATATAGGGGGTCCCACAAGAACAAGGAATAATATAAACCCCTTTCATGTCCTTTGGGTCGATAGGATCCTTCATTGATTTGAGGGACTTATGAATGGTGTTAAGAGGTCTAAAGGTTAAGGAGACATTATGCTTCTTAAGAATCCTCGCAATCCTATCTGTGGTCCCTTGAACAAATGGAAGATGGATACCAGAAATCTGCCCCTTCTTATCTCTTTTAGTTAATGAATTCTTAGTTGCTTTGAGGAAATCCTTATGTACCAAGTGCCTACTATAACCATTCTCATCAAAGACATTAAGGAGATGGGATTTCTCATCCTCAAAGCTCTTCTCATCAAAGATCCTTAAGGCACAAGTAGCAAGGGTGTTGAGAACCCCCAACTTCTGAGCTGGGAAATGGTGGGAACTAGCATGAAGATACTGCTTCGTATGAGATTTCTTATGAAACACTCGGTGGGAGAGGGAACCATTGCTATTATTAGAGATAATAATATCAAGGAAAGGGAGGCAGCCATCAGTTTCTTACTCCTTAGTGAACTTAATGGTTGAGGATTGACTATTGAGATGATCGACGAAGAGGTCTAACTCCTCTTGGCCATGAGACCAGATGACATTAGTGTCCTCTACATATCTCTTCCAAAGCTTAGGTAGGAGTCGGGCTGAGTTAAGAGCCTTGGATTCAAGGGATAAGATCTAAATAGGTGTCCAAGAAGAAAAAGGAACCCAAAACCACCAGAGATCCACAAGAATCCTCTGAAGGAGAAGGAAAAGGTAAACCAAAACAAATTTGCAGATTTACAAGACGAAGAAATGGAGGAGATATTAGTGGAAAATGGGGATGAACCAGAGGAACCACAACAGAAAGAGAAAGGGAAACAATAGGTAATGACAACAATAGAGGAAGAGAAGGAAGGGGACAATAGTGAAGAGAAAATAGAACAAAAATTGATGGAGATAGACACATACAAGAAAAATTACAGTGAAGAGGAACAAGTAATGAAATTACTACTGCATGAATGGTGACATCTGGATGAGAGATTTATCCCTGAAGATCAAAAACAACTATACAAGGAAATGTTTCAATAGTACACACTAAAAATATGAATGATAATGGTAAATCAACTAGAACATCTTGGATCACGGGGTGGACAAGGACAAGAAATGGGAGCAATAGGCAAAGTAGGGAAAAAAAGGGGGTAGAAGACAGATGGGTGAATCCATTCAAATGGTAGGAGAAATTCTTGTTAACTCAAGGTGAGTGGTGCTATTATTGGAGGTATTCCACCAACCAATCAAATTATTGAAATGATAATTACGACCTGGAATATAAGGGGACTAAATAATAAGGGTAAATAGAGATATCTAAAAGAGAAATTAAGGAAAGATAAACCCATTGTGATGCTATTACAAGAAACCAAGATTAGTGAAAAGAAGTTGAAAGAGATCATGGGAAATCTCAAACCAAGATATGAGGTAGTAGGACAAGATGCTGCAGGAAGCGTGAGAGGTATGGCAATACTCTGGAATCTAGAGGAAGTCATATTTGAGGATTGGACAAGTATGCCTAGAATACTATTTGGAAAATTCAGAAACCTCGGCTCCCAAGAATGGGTCCTGCTCTCAGGAGTTTACGGGCGACACATATCAGGAGAAAGAAAGACTTTTATTGATGCCATAATAAAAATGAGAGGACTGTATCATAACATTCCTTGGATACTAGGAGGGGATTTTAACATGATCAAATCCATAAATTAGAAAAGAGGTGGAGTACGCAGGATGGATGCAGACATGGAGATGTTTGGGAATACAATTAATGAGCAGAGACTAGTGGATCTCCCAACCACAAATGGAATTCATACCTGGAATAACTAAAGAGGAGGCAGACATCAAATTGCCTTGAGATTAGATATATTTTTAATATCAGAGGATATAGTAAATAGAGACATTTTCATCGAGGGAATGATACTACCTGGGATGGGATCAGATCATTCGCCAGTGAGATTAATGATAGATCTCAAGGCTAGCCCCAATAAGAGACCCTTCAGATTCAAAGCATTTTGGCTTAGGGACCCAGAATTCATTGGAAAAATGGAGGAATGGTCAACAAGGAGCGAACAAAGGGATAGGAACATAATGCAAACATTCCAGCGCAAACTAAAGGATATTAAGAAACACATTAAAATATGGAATCAACAGGAAGTTGGAAACATTCTACAAGATCAACAGAAGCTAAATCAGAAAATGGAAGAAATCCAACAAGAAATTATACGAGAAGGGAGAAGCCTAGACTTAGAAGTTAAAGAAGGTAGATTGATAAGTCAAATAGAGGAACGAAGGAAACAGGAAGAGATTTTATGGAGGCAGAAGTCAAGAGTGAATTGGTTGTGAGAGGGGGAAAAAAGCACTAGGTTCTTCCATAGAGCAATGATCCAGCACAGGCAGAGTAATAGAATTTTCTCTTTAAAAAATGAAGACGAGGAAAGACAAACCCGTCATGAGGAAATGGAGGAAACATTGGTGAGATATTATAAAGACCTAACGTAACCTCAAGTGGATAGACAAGAGGCAATGAGTAGAATATGTAATGAGATCCCCAAGATAATAACTAGAGAGAAAAACCTAGCAATGACGAGAGAAGTCACGATAGAAGAAGTGGAAGAAGTGGTGAATGGGCTTAAACAAAATAAGGCCCAAGGACCAGATGGTTTTACAACGGAGTTCTACCAAGCAGCCTTGAAATTTATGGGCCATGACATTGTAGCCATGGTGGAAGAATCTATAAGGCACCAAAAGGTATGTCCAAGACTAATTTCTACCCTTCTCTCCCTCATACCTAAATCCGCTAAGTCAGATGAACCATAGGGTTTTAGACCGATTACTCTATGTAATGTTATTTACAAAATTATTTCTACAATAATTTCTAAACGATTGAAACCAATCCTAGCTAGCATTATCTCACCTAAGAAAACAT
This sequence comes from Pinus taeda, assembly GCA_000404065.3. NCBI lineage: Eukaryota > Viridiplantae > Streptophyta > Pinopsida > Pinales > Pinaceae > Pinus > Pinus taeda. The sequence goes on from APFE030511597.1 coordinate 388,337, forward strand.
GCTTTCTAGAGGGAAGATAGATTATAGATGGACTGATTGTCTCTCAGGAAGTGGTACACTCGTTAAAAACCAAAAAATTGGTAGAAGAAATGTTTAAACTGGACCTATCCAAAAGCTTATGACTAGTTAAATTGGGATTACCTAAGGAAAGTTATGGTATCAATTGGGTTCTGCAGTAGATGGGTAGACTAGCTTTAAGTAATGATATCTACTCTGGTCTTTTCGATATTACTAAATGAAACCCCAACGCATACCTTCAATGCCTCAAGAGGGTTAAGACAGGGTGACCCTATTTCACCATTTCTATTTATTATAGCATCTGAAGGTTTAGGGCGCTACATGAAAAAAGAGGTGTAGGGAAACAAAATCAAAGGGATCAGGGCATGGGGAAATGAACTCTTGATCACTCATCAATGGTTTGTTGATGACATTATGTTATTTTGCAATGTGTCACTAAGGCAAGTCAAAAGGATGAAGTACATTCTGGATCTATTTATGGAAGCCTCGGGCACTCAGATTAATAATGAGAAATCTTGTGCTTACTTTTTTAACACAACTCCAAATGTCAAAACTTATCTTTCATGAATGATGGGTTTTAGGGTATAAGATCTCCCAAAAAAATACCTAGGCATTCCTTCAACAACCAACTCCTTAAAATTGGTAAATTGGCAGCACACTATTTAGAAACTGCAAGGTAGGATAAAAAATTGGGCGTTGAGATCCTTAAACATGGTAGGGAGAATAGTTTTAGTTATAGTTATTGTACAATCTATACCTATCTATCAACTTTTGGGTATGGCAGCACCGAAAGGAGCATGTTCCAATATGGTCAAAATAGTGAAGAAATTTATCTGGGGAGGTGCGCAACAAAAGCAAAAGTGGGCATTAATGTCATGGAAAGGGATGACTAGAAAGATGGAGGAAGGAAGCCTAGGATTGAAGGACTCTTACCTCACTAATCAAATCATGGGAGCCAAATTATGGTGGAGGTGGATGACTAGAGGAGGGAAACTATGGAAATGGATATGGACCAATAAGTATAATATGTTCGACTAACTAGAGGAGATCAGACTAGAGCAGCTGATAGGTTCCAATGTCTGGAACTTGGCTAGTGAGAACATGGATCTCATCACAAATCACGTCTTTTGGGAAATAAGAGATGGCAATGCTGCATAATTTTGGGATGAAGCATGGCAACAATGGGAGAAATTAAATAGAAAACAAAGCCTCAGAATGATTCAACAGTATACAAAAGAAGCAGGATTAATTAGAGTGAAGGATTATTGGAAAGGGGACAACAGTGATGAGACATGGACAGTTTGGGAAAGCCCAAAAGAGTGGGGAAAAAATATAGAAGAAGAAAAAAAAATCATTATATTAAGGAGATGGAAACATAGAGGATCCTAATCAGGGAAGGACTAGACATCCTAAGATGGGGTTACAAGACAAGAGGAAGTTTCACAACAAAATAGGCTTGTGATCTAAAAGTTGAGAGGGGAGAGGAAGATAACCAACACCTATGGAAACAAATCTGGAAAAGCAAATGGTGGCTGAAAGTGGAATATTTTCTGCGGCTAACATGTAAAGGTAGAATTCTGACTTGGGATCAGATACAAAGAAGAGGGATGCAAGGACCTTTCCGTTCTGAACTATGTAAGATGGAAAACGAAAATATGGAACACTTATTGAATTCATGTCAGTTCACTCGAAGATAGTGGGATGCTCTCCAAGAAACCTTCAGAAGGACAGATAGGAATCCATAGAGCATAAAAGAGATGGTCCAACAATGGGGCCGTGGCCACTTTGTTAGTCTGGTCCTTAACAGAGCCTCGGGGCTATAGCTATAGGCTTCACTTTATGGATGATATGGAAGGAAAGGAATAGAAGGATCTTCAAGAATGTAACACTTACACCTAAGAAGGTATGGAGAGGGATAATATATCATATAAGAGAAGCCATACTTGCAAAAGATGGGAATCAGGAAGATTGGGATACCCTGCCACAAGAAACTAGTATATTAAAAAAGATTAATCTAACAAAGGAGATGATGGGGGAGAAGGCATGGAGGAAAATGAGCTTAAAGGAGATTTAGTCCCAGAAGTATAGTAGGCCTGCAGAAGGCTTCATCAAACTAAACTTTGATGGAGCATCCAAAGGTAATCGAGGTGATGCAAGAATAGGAGGTATCTTCAAAGATAGCCAGGGTAGGACTCTGCTGCTATATGCAGCTTATGGGGGAAACATGAGCAACAACAAAGCAGAGCTAATGGAAGTTAGAGAAGGGATGTGAATAGCAACCAAGCTTTGATATAATCACTTAGAGGTGGAAGCAAATTCATTAATGGTAATCAATATGATGAGGAAATTATATAATGGAACAAACTGGCAAAAGATCTGCCACACCTGGAGAACAACAAGCCTCATCCAAGAGCTAGGGAAAATCATGAAAAGATTTGGTTATATCATAATCAAACATGTTAAAAGGGAAGGAAACAGAGCAGCTGATTCCCTTGCCAATTGGGGTAGTGACCTACAATCGGGACATATGAAATGGACCTGGCATATACATCCCAGTGACATAAGAATGGATCTGTCAAATGAAATATTAATCAAAGATGAAGAAACTTCATAATATAAACCGTAAGAAGAACAATAATCCCCCGATCGGGGTGACGGGCGAAGTAAAGAGTCATAATTTCATTGTCAGAGGTAGGAAGGGGCAAGAATGGCCCACTGGAGTTTGCATGAGGGAAAAATGGTACGTGGAGGAGTATCGTGGAGGGATGAGGAGAAGTGGGATATGGAATGTCCGTGTGAAGAGAGGTGGGCATAACGATGAAGCAGGTAGGATGGGACACCAGGGTGGAAACAAGAGGGAGTATGTAAGGAAGGGCAAGATAGGTAGGAAGGATAAAAGGAATGGGGAAGGAAGAAGGAGCAGGACAAGGGAGCCAAGCATCCATCCAGTGCATAGGAAACATTCATCTGGGTATGTTAATTGTTGCCTCTCTGCATTTCAATTTGCATTCTGTAGAATGTTGGGGGGTGATAAATCCAGGGACAGGGAGGCAAAGGCAGGCTCTATTGTGGGACTCTAAGTAGGCTTTAAGCCCGTGTCCCAGGAGAAGGGTAAGGGTATGGTTACTAAAAGTAAAAGGAAGGTTGAGCCTAAATCCTTGGATTTTGAGGGAGTCAGTCAGTGGAGCAAGGAGGATGTTAGGCCGAGAAGTTTGGGAAGGGATACCAGGTAGAGTGGTGAAAGTAAGCGGGGTTGGGAGGATGACCTGAATGAGAACCTTAGAAAGGTGTCAAAGCCTTCCCAAGAGGAGTTCTATGAGGGGAACAAGAGAAATGAAGGACTGAAAGGGAGTGGGGGAGAGAGTTATGAGATCTTGTCAAAAGGATCCACCATGCTAAGGAACTCTCGAGAAGGGGATTTTAGAACAAAAACAAGGGACCATGAAGGCGAGGGAGAGCCAGGTAGTGATAATCAGCACGAGAGGAATGACAGGGGGAAGGGGGGGGAAGGAGAGAATAACCCCCAGGGAGAACTGGGAATTGGAAACTTTAGATAAAAGCAACAAACCCCTGAGTGGATGGGTATCTAGATGGATGATGAATTTATCCTAACCCATTACTGTTCGTCCTATGAACAGATAGAAGGGAGCAAGGAAATGGATAGGAATGCATGCAATCATGGTCAAGGTCGGGGTCGAGGTCACAGAGGCCAGACTTACAATCGGTAGGGGTTATAGGGTAGTAACACCTAGGGCCAACGAAGGGGACATCGTTGAAAGGATGAGGTCATACAAGAAGCTGCAGGTGCATACATGATTGATACCAATGAAAAAATGAAGGAAATTATTGACGAGATGGAAGAGAATGTGAGGGAAGAGGACTCCGAGGAGGAGATGGATGAGTGGCACGAGTTGGTAACTGACCCAGGAAAAATGCATGGTAGAATTTCACAATTCAAGAAAACATTACACCTATATTAGATAATGAAATGTTTGTTGTGCAAGGTAGTAGAGCAAGTCTCAATGGGGATGGCTCTGGTCACCAGAGACATGCTGAATTATAAACATGACCTACTCACCATTCAATCTCAGCTATGAAAACAGAATATGCAAATGGACCGCATGGAGAGACGAATCCTCAATATACTTCACAGAACTTCTGGGCAAGACAGTGCTACAGCAGATGCCGAAACAAAGGCTCACACTCAGGATGACTAAGCAGATTGAGCCCTTGATCTATGATCAGTGTTGTATTTTAGTGACAAGTTTTTTTTTATATCTGCATGGTAGTTGGAATATTAGATAAAAACTCTAATTTTAATATTTCTACATACATTGCATGGTTAGAAAGACTATAAACCTACCCGTTTTGGATGGCATATGTTAAGTATAGGTGGCCAAAAATCTTGGTTTCCCATTGGGCAAGCTGAGGTCACCTATGACTTGTAAGTGTATCTATTGTCATATGGCACCTGCACTCATTGAAACAACCATAGGCTAAATTTACCCTGCATTTATTGTTTTGTTGCCACCATCAAGCTGATTGAGCCACTTTTACCTTGACCTATAACACTATCATCACTAGCCCTATTCATCTACCTCTTCGTTGACCTGTAATGCTATATCCACTTACCACAATCGCTACGAGACTTTTTAAATTCTTCCTTTTTTCCGTGTGGAATATGTCAACTCCTGCTTGAACCACGGTCTGCTGGCGATTTTTTTCCGCAGATTCATCCAGACATAACTGTGGAATTGATCATAATAAAATTAGTTGTTTTCCATACATATACTATTTCCACTATTCGTTCTCATCTTTAACTTCTCCATACAATTTGTACACTGACATTGATATTCTTATACTGGAAATATTATTTTTAAAATAGAATTGAAACCTCTAATATGAAAGTTTGTTCCTATACCTCACATCAATTGGTCAATTGATTAATAAAGCATTGGGTTTGTATCACAAACATATTATTAGTTTAAGTAAACTCATTTGTATCTAAATTATCAAATAGGAAGGTGGTGAACGTGTTTATAAATAAAAAACTATCATTTAAACTATTTAGACATTACTTTTAATAAAGTACAAGGCAAAAAAAAGGATTTCTGTAAAATTGATAAGGAATACCAAGGGAGACATTATGAAGTTATTCACAAAATGAAAGGAAATAATTATTATATTTCTAAGTTCATAAGGGATATTTTTGAAAGTATAAGGAGGAATAATTTTAAAACCATAAAGTTCATGCCTAAAATAAAAAATGGGGACCAATAATGAAATATGTCCTAAAACCACTAGTAAATGTGTTAGTACACTATTTAAAATCAAAGGTTCACTCGCAACAGAGATATTATAATCTCTACGAGTCCTACTTGAGATAGTAATTATGTTGATCATAAATATTCTAACCAATTAGTGATTTTGCAATTAAATATAATTGAAATGGATTTTGTTGACACAAGTGACAAACAATACGAAATAAGAAATCTACAACTAAGTATTTGCCATTATACTTTTATCTTATAATTCACCATGAAAATTGTATTTTTTTATGATAACAACATTGTTTTTGGCTCACCCTATTAGTCCTTACAATCTCCTAGGTTGAAAAGGAAATCGACAAGGGTAACCTCAAACCACTTCGGCTCAGTAGCTAGCCCTACCGAGCATGAGAGGGATCTCTCTAAGTCTCTTGTCAGTGATATGACTTTAAAGAAAACGAATTTTAGGCTAGATATGTGTATTTGTTTGTTTTTTGGTGAAAAGTTGGTTTTAGGGTTTGGAGCCACAAATAGATCTAGACTATAGGAGTGCAGGAGAAAATATGAGAAGGAGCTAGATATCAGAAGCCATGGTGTATTTTGAGTATTGTCAGTCTAGTATAGAGGATATAGTGTACAAGAAACTAATGAGCATAAATAAACATGATTTCATTAGCTTAGGAAGACATACACATAACTATGAAAACCAGATGACAAAGCTTGAAAGACAAGAATTATGTGTATTTTATTGTAAGGCATTCATAGAAATAAGAGGTATAATGTAGATAAAGATGTTTAGACCATTAGAAAACAAAAATAATGAAGTACAAGCACCATGAACTTACTGGGCTAGAGTTCCTTGAAAATAGCTGCAACCTGTCTCTGTATTCGCTGAAAAGATGATTACATGCAAGCTTCCTTCACAAAACATTCAACCCTCTTCTACTCAAGATAAATTATACATATAGACTCTCCTATACCACTTTCCCACCTTCAGGAGTTGAATTCCTTGGTGGAGGAAAGAACTCCAAGATTCTCTTAACCAACAGGTGAGAGTGAGAAGGTGAAACTCAAACACTACATGAAGAGTTTGTTTAGGAGTTTTCTTCTTTTATGAGGCCTAATAAACATCGAAAACAACATATGATTTACATTTATTCATGCCTACATCACCTAGACTTGAAAATAGTGCCATTACATAGAGAATATTGACTTTGACTAAGTCAAACTAGAAACTAGAAATTTTACACAGTGAAATTTACAAATTAGAACACAAAAAAGTGCAGAAGCGGAGTTCCAACTTTGAGCTGAGTTTGAGGTGGCTTCGAGGGGTGAAAATGAAAACCTGAGAGAATGGCCAACTAGTTCTGCAATTATATCTTCTAGAACATTTTGAATTTCATAATTTCGACCATGGGAAGGCCTTCAAAAATCTATTCTTCGAAGGTCACTCTAGAAGAGCAGTGCGTGTAAAAAAATGGTCCAGAATGCTAGTATTTTGCCACTTTTTTGCATTTTTCTCCAAAATTGAGCCACCTTTGCAAAATCCAAGGAAATGGGTTTTTAGAGCATGGAAATATATTTCTAAAAATGTAAACCTTTCCTTCAAACAGAGGCATGGGGAAAAATAGTTTCACCAAAGCACTGCTCTTCTCGAGCAACTAAATTTTTGAATTTAGACCCAAAATTCTCAAAAAACTTAATGTGCTCATAATCTGCACAAAACTGGATGGAAGGTGTAAAAACATGTTTTTTAAAGCTTCATATATGCTTCATCAAGCATCTTCAATTTTCCCTCATCCTTTTGGTCATTTTTGGCCTCCTTGAGCTTATTTTCAAGTTGCTTTACTTTGACATTGGCGATCATGTTTTGACCTTGGTAGTGGTGCGTCGTGTGTCTGAGAAATTGATTATCCTAATTTCCTTCTAAAGGATCTTCTCAAAGTGTTAATTTACCCTATTTAGCCAATATTCGTTATCTTGATGAACCTCAACGGAAACCCTATCCTCTAGGTCAATGTTTTCATTCAGCAGCATGTGTTCTTGCTCTTCTTGCAAACCTTTCTTCAGGTCTCTTGTTCTTGGTCTCTTATTCTTTCCTTTCCCCTTGGATGCTTCAAGATCACTTTATTCTATGATCTCCGTGCCTTTGCCAACTTGCTGAAATAATTTGGCTTTTTCTTTTTCTAGAATCAACTCCTTTGCTTTGAGCTGACTATTTTCCTATTCAACGAATGATATGACATATTTTTCTCTTTCCAAATTGATTGTAAGCTCCTTGATCTGATAGTTCTTATCTCTGATTGTCTGTTGCATGTTTGAAGTATGATCCCTGACCTCTGAATCCACTAGCTCAAACTCATGCTCAATTGTGTCGTTCTGTTTCGTTGTCAGATCCTGCTTTGCTGATGAAGAAGGCTGGGCCCCTTTCTCACCATGAGAATCAAACACAAGCCTCTATCCTCCCTAGTATGTTTTGGTCACCTTAGGTCTAGGTGTCTTGGGAACCTCCTTATATTTGTTTAATAACCATACATCCATAGGCTATGTTGATGTGTCTTGGTTATGGCTTGGTGAAGCAATCTCATTTCATTTTTGAAACACTAGATGATAGGAAAGGGGAAAAAACAGTGAGGGATGAGGGAAAAATGAAATTATGGGTAGGTGGACTTGAAAAAATGCCAAAGGGAGTTTCAAAGAGGTGGATATGGACTTTGGAATTTTATGAAAATGAGTGGAAGAGAAATGAAGGAGCAATGTGCTTGTAAAAGGGAAAAAACAAAGTTTTTAGGGAAAGTTCCCAAAACCCCTACGAACAAACTGTGGTTTCAATCTTAGTGAGGTAAATTTATGTTCTGATGTTGATTGAGTGGTTTACATGGCATATAAAACATGTATAAAGGTGTAGGGTAATATTTTACATGTTAAAAATCGAGAAAGGAAAATGGCCATCATCAACCCTATCATTTTTGCATGAGAAATTCACTGAAAACCCTAATTGCAGAAAGATTTGGCTTCAATTCATCTTTCGAAACAAAAAGGTAAGTAAAGTATTTTACCTACTTATGGATGAGCTTAGGATTGCAAGAAAATAGGTGAGAAAGCTTAAAAAATCAATTTGGGTGACTTTCTGGCAAATTTGAGGTACTCTGGCCCAAGCGTAGTGTAGTCTTCCTAAGTGCAACACATTGTTCCTGAGCGCAGTGCTGACCTCTTGAGTGCAATTCAATGTCTCTAAGCGCAGTACTATCCTCCAAACCACTTTTGAAGGCTTTAAACTACTCCACATTGAGCGCTTGATAGCTAGTTCGAAAGCTCTTGAAGTTTTCCATATGATGGATACCTCAAGCATGTAATTTGGACACTCCATCAGGCAGAGAACATGATTTTCCCAAGGTCACTCCAAAAAATTAGGGTTTCTCTAACAAGAGCATAGCACAAACTTGCATATCACTTTAGGATGCATTCCGCTAATGCAAATCGTAAGTTGAAGGTACTATTGGAAAGAGTAGGATGTATTCTACACAATAGAGTCCTTAAGCACTACCAAACCCTGCTAGAAAACCCCTGAAAAACTATCTTTAAGTCAAGCTATCCATAAGTGCAGCAACTTTCCCATAGAAATTGTATTTTGGGAATTTCTTTCAAATCATAACATCTGTGCATAAAATGAAGGAGGTTTTTGTTCCCTGGATTATAATGGATGAACACCTTTTTCACATTTGTAAAATTATTCTCCATTTGGTCAAAAATATATTTTGAAGCAAACATGTCCCTATGAGAAATGATGAGGCAAGGTAGTGTACTGTAACATTGTCTTATTTGAAATAAAACATTACCTTTACCTTTATTTTGCTTTCCCTAAGCTGCTAACTCCCTTTACCCACTTAATCACATGATGGACATGTTTTTGGAAACATATGGTATCATGATGACACATGGAGTGAAACCCTAGACCATGACCTAAAATGAGGAATTTAACCATTTCATGACCCAAGACACTTAAATGAAGATATGATACCTTGAAGAATAAAATGACCATGACGAGTGATGAAGACCATGTTTAAGTGAAGGGAGTAGCAGTGACCTAGACACAACAGCGAGTAACCAAATTTTTATTTGAAGACTCACTCAAATGACAAAAAATTAACTTGAAACCCTAACAACACCTTGTAAGAGCATATTTGATCACTGGTGAGGAGCTAAACTGACTGACACTAACACACCCTATATGGAAACTATAGGGTCCTTTATCCTAAACACAAAAAATAAGTTTTTGATTTTTTCCCACAAAAAGAAAAATTAGTGCTATAGGACATTAATCTAATGCTAGATTTAGTGACACGAAAGGACATACAACAACAAAAAAAAAATCATTCTTCAAGAAAGTAGAAAAGTAATAAAAGTATGCAAAGGGAAGTTGAAAAAATCACCATTGAAAAAAATAATTAAATTAGTCATCTTAAGGAACATAGTGAAAATTTACTCACTCAAATTAAGAAACTTAAAAATGATAATAAATTATTGAAAAATAAATTAGAAGAACTGATCACAAAAGATGTATCAATGTTGTGAGATATAACTATCCAAATTGAAGATATCAGAACAATTATCGATCTAGTCAATATCGCAACTCAAAAAGAGGACAAACTAGCAGAAGGAATTTTTTTTGAGATGTTGCAGTTTCAATGATGAAAATTCCAAATGAAGATTTAGTAACCAACTCAACATCGACACCGAGAGTAAATAAGGAAATTTCCAAACACATGATAAGAGAAAATCAAACCAGTGCTAATCCTTATCAACATTTGAACGACAAGAGAATACATTTCAATTAGTCTGTGTATCTGTATCACTCAAAATAGAAACAACAAACTAATGTTCTGAAGAATAATGATGTCGACGTGATTGAAAGTAAAGATAACAAATTTTCCCAACTACCAAGTAATTGTCAAGTTTCACAGAAGATTAATTTAGGATGGTCTGATCTCGTCTCAGTTAGACAATTTTATTTATCACTCAAAGGATCATATCATAATGTATCACTAAAGATGATAGTTCTGAGATGAGAATATATTAAAAACAAAACAAAAAATATCAATCCTTTTCATCGGCAAGCTTTTAGGACAAATCGTTTTGAGGAGGAAGGTAATGTTATCAATAAAATATAGATATAAATAATGTAAATATAAATAATAATAACACATCATAATAAGTATTAATTATTTAATGAAGAGGTATGTTGCTAAGGACATGACCATTTATAAAGGGACACCTTCCTAGGGTATATAAGCAGTGCCTCACTCTCATTTGTAACATCCTTCTCACTCATATAGTTTAATATATATTCTTGTATCTTTAGTGGAGATATTCATATTCCAAGTCTTCTAGAGTATCTAACTTTTGACTGTATGAAATTTTTTCATTAAATTGGTATCAAAGCATTCCTCTGAGTATAAAAATTATTCGTTATGAAGAAATTTGTGAAGTTGAAACCATGTAAGAGGTCATCAAGCGGGAATATGAAGGGACACCATTTTATGATAGAAGAGAAAAGATCTAGACCACATGAATACTCCATACCATTCGACCCCTTGGAGGGTGAAGATGAGAAACAAAGTAGATCCTTCATGAAGATAATGTATTGACACTACCTCTCATGAAGATTGAAGGCAAAGCAACAAGAGAAACATCCTTTCATTTTGACTTCATCATGGAATTCATATAATCATTTTCAAGTTGTGATTTGTACCGGTGCCATCATATTTTCATGTGGGTCCATGTGTCTTGCCACATCATTTCTAGATATAATGATGTGATTATCAAAAGAAAAGGACAAAATGTAATGTATGAAAGCCCAAGAGTCTTATGTGGAATATGAAAAGTCACATAGTCATATATGGACAAAATAGTCTTTAGGAAAAGTCCAAAAGTCATATAGAAGTCCAAAGGTCACATTAGAAGTCTAAGGGTTGCGAGGGAAGCTCAAGAGCACAACAATATGAAAGTTCATTCTTCTTTTTAATAAATACACCCTCTGTAATGTCCCTTAATAATATAATAAAAAATTAATATTAAAAAATTACAAAGAAATAAATAATAAACAATAAATAAAAAATAGTAATAATAAATAATAATAAAATAATAAATAACAATACTAAAGATCTAAATAGATATAAATAGAAATAAAACAAGAAAGCAGTAAAACTCAGTAAAGCTATCAAAAAGTAAAAAACAAAAGAAATAAAACAAGAAAACAATAAAATTGCATGTGGACACATGGAGTGTGTGCATGTGGTTCCCCTTCCAGTGTTTGCTCTATTTAATAGATGGTGAGGAAGATGGGAGGCATTCCATGATTCCATGATTCCATCATCCTTTCTCTTAGGAAAATAATGCTTTGAGACAAAGGATTCCCTGGCAGTAGTACATTGATTAAGGACTCGAGGGTGGCCAGTTGTAGCAAGATTTTGTGCAATTGAGCCTACGATTAGGTGGAGAGTCGTCCCCAAGACTTTGTTGCAGTTAGAAGAATTCAACTAACATTCAACCCCGAAATCACAAGTGAGGAACATCATCGCCACAGGTAATATTCCACAGCTAAGTTGTCTCTACTCATATTTATGAAATTTGATGTTAATTAGTTGATAATTTGCGGGTTGATTATAATCACATGATTAATCTAATTAGTTACATGTTTTTATTTTGAGGATGTTACATATGGTATCAGAGGCAATTTCAAACCCTTCGGGACCTTAGGGCTTTACTTTATTTTTTTAGTTAGAACACCTTCCATAATTACTCGAGATGAAAATGTGGGTGGTAGTGGTGGAAGATGGCTCTTAATGGAAGACTGAATATGATGAGTTATTTGAGTATTTCTAGATCTGCGTGACTCTGGTCATTGAATATCCTGCCTTCTTCTTTTCCTAGTAGAATAGTCCTTGGCTTCAACAATTCCATCCCTTGGTTTATTTTGCTGAGTAATCCCTTCCTTGGGAATCCTCACATTGGAATTCCTAGGAGTATATACATTTTCCTTATCTTCCGATTGCAACCTATCATATCTTCTTATTTTGGTGGAAGATTCACTCTGATGAACGTCCGTGAGGCTACTAGCAAATGGTTCCTCAATATAAGTGTAACCTATTTTTTCCTTCTGGTGATTTAGAGGTACCATGCCTACCATCCAAATGGCTCCTTTCAGACTTGCCACCAACCATGTCATTCTCATTAATGTATGAACCTAAGTTCTTAGAGCCTTGGAAGTGTTCATCTTGCAGAATTGAATTTTGATGAACATCATAGATATCATGTGTTGAATCTAAAGAATTATCGCCTCCTACTCTTGGTTTGACTTCCTGACGTCGCAAGTTTTGTGGATATGTTGATGTAGTATATTCTTTTCTACTCTCAGGCTGCTTTAGATGTGATTCTGAACCTAAGGCATGATTATTAACATGATAAATGTTCTTACATAATGAATCATCTGCAGTATACAATCTCCGACCAGTTATGTCCCCTTTCTTCCTATGCTTATGTGATTCATAGGGCAACCTATGAAAATAATTTAAATTGCTTTCAGTATTCTCATATAATGTATCTTGCACAGAATGATACTTTTCATTCTCCACTTCATGCCCTATTTGACTGGCATTATCAGTGACTGCATGAGACCTTGTGTTTAGATATTTGCTACCTTTATCCAATTCCCTCCTATAGCTACATCTCACTTCCTCATGTGTAGCAACTCTACTTCCATAATATGGTCTTCTGCCACTTTCCCTACTAGACAGTTTTTCATGTAATGGAGATGGATCATATCTCTGTCATTTGAATATTGCATTTTCAGATCTTTATATTTATATGCATGACATGAAATCTTGTTTTTCCTGAAATCACAGGTGAGGAACATCATTTCCATAGGTAATATTCCACAGGTAAGTTGTCTCTACTCATATTCCTGAAATTTGATGTTAATTAGTTGATAATTTGCGGGTTGATATAAATCACATGATTAATCTAATTAATTACATGTTTTTATTTCGGGGATGTAACACCCTCATAGCTCAAGTAAATGGATTTTGGAGAGATAGCCTTGGCTTCTATAACTTAGCATAGGAGAGAAGATCATTATTTGGAAAAGTAAGAAGTGACTTAATGTTCCACTGTTGGAGCTAGTGGCTCGCCATTTGTTGCCGGTGATGGAAATCCATTAACCAAGAGGATATCCCCGATATGAAGTCCCATCTATACCTCACACCATTTGGTGTAGGAGTCCCATACGATATCAAGTCCTGGTTGGCATATACTTAGATATCTTCCTTAGCTCTAGCAGTCAGAACATGAGAGTGTTGCATTGGTATCTTCAAACAGCAAGCTATGTGTGCATAGTGAGTGCGTAATGTAACCATGTCAAGGTTCTCTTACTGTAAAGGTGGATAGTAAAGTGAGACTCTAATTGAGAGGTACTAGTAGCACCCAGGAAGAGACACATGCAAACTAGAAAGGGTTTGTCTAGCATCGAGTGGATTCAGCAGTTGCTGAAACTGAAGTGAAGGTGACAACACATACACCGCCCAACAGAGTAGTCCACGTAAATTTGACAATTTTTATAACTAGAAAAAAAAAATGGTCTGTGAAGTATCATGTAGAGTAGTCCATTTCGAGTGATAAAAAGGTGTCTTTTTAACTGCTAATTATTTTCACATTAATTTTCAACCCAGGGATGACTTTTTATTTCAAGAGTGTGCTCAGTCTGAGGCGACTATTTACTCAAGAGTAATGTTTTACAGTATAGTGCTTAAAATACAAAAGTAAATGAATGTTGGAAATAAAATCTACTTACAACAAAATACCTTGAAGCCTAAATCATTCATTCGGAAAAATAAGAAATATATCAGTGAAGGGTCCAGTAACAATAACTCATCCCTTTGGAAACTAATGTAACCAAAAGTAATCAAGGAACAGATCATCAATTTGGGGACTAGACAGCAAATGCCAATGCCCAGTACAGTTTCAGATCGTTATGCACACCTAAGCGAAGATAATGCAAATAATAGGAAATGGAACAACAGCTAGGAAATGTAACGACAATTAATTCTTATAAACAACACCACCTTAATCTACGAAAATAAGTGCAACAAGTGTATCCTATAGAAATCAGATAGCGATATTCACTGTAAGAATAAATTGGACAGCACATGGAAATAAAATAGAGACTAATTAGCAACAGCACTCAGAGCCAAATGTAAATGCACAATAAACCAAGATGAATAACACACACGACACACCTTAGTATTGAGTGAAATAGTAATCTAATCTTGGTAATCCAATTGTCAGTCTTAGTTCTAAATAATACGACTGTCTCTTAGAATGGAACAACAACGTTCATAGATTCAACAATCACAAGGAAATATAATCTCTAAGATGAATTCAATATTAGCAATGGTCAAATGTTACAACATAGACATTCTATAATTGAACAGCAACAATATCCTGTAAAAACCAATTATATCAGCACTTAAAGGAACAACAGTGCATTGCAAAGTCAATATGATATTTCTATCTCAGAAAATGAGATTACGTAACAGAGGTGTGATGTAAAATAATAGAACATACCAGATTACAAATAAAGCAGATAAGCAAAACCACGCATGAACTATAGATATAATATACAGCAGCAACACAATCCACCAGATGCTAGGCCCTTAGTTGCTAGCAGATGCTGCTAGGTTACTTTAGACGAGAAGAATGAACAACAACTCCCAAATCCAGTATTAATCATTTAAACTGTGAAATCAATACAACAGTTGAAGCTCAGATATTACAACATGTGAAAATCCCTTCTTCCTCCTATCCTATCATGAATAATCCACCATCATTCTTGAATCTCTAATTCTGAATCCTCAATTCTCCATCATTTTTCCATCCCTTTTCCATCCCCATCTCTGATCTCTGTTTTCATTTAAATAGAGAGAGATCAAAGAGAAGTTACAATAGAGATAATTACAACATTATTTCTATTACAAATTTGGATTGATTTCAACGAATTGATCAACAAGAAAATATATTTCCATCCATCTTTCAACAAGAGCAAGGTGAATTTGGCTTTGCAGCTGAGATTTGGAGGACGGCTACAACAAAAAATATAAGAAAATCATGCTAAAAGAACCCTGTGTTTCACTCAGTACAAGTCAAATTTGGGCAAATTGCTCTTCGCTATAGTTAATTGGTTCCGTTCTGGACAACACCCATGTTCCAAATTTTCTAGATTCTTCTTGATTTGCTCAGAATCTCAACCGCAAAATTGTCACTTCTTATTCCAACGAATTTCTGAGTTGACACTTTCAATGATCAATTCTTCAATCTGGAAATTATCTTGGAGGCTAAAAATAATGAATAATGTTACAACCATTTTATTAAAACTATCATTGATAAAATCATGCATAATCATCAATTTATTAGAAATAAAGGAGAAGAAATAATATTCATCCATAAGAGCATAAATCATTTATAAAATGGATTTATATAATAAATTATAATAAATGATATGATCAAGAAGAGTAAAAATGGATAAAATAAGTGTTAAAAAGTGGTCGTATTCACGACCCGACATACCCCCACACCGAATATATTGCATGTCCTCATGCAACCCAAAGACAAAACCCATGTGTTAACCAAGCAATAAAAAAATTGTTCATCTCAGCTCATGAAATGGATAGAACAACTGAATTATTCCTTAATTAATGAATATTCAATTTTCACAATCTTGATGAAGGCATAAAAAATTTTACATTGACGTTCAAGTTATGTGCATATGAAGTTGTATCAAAATATGATATAAGTGACAACAACCTTCATTAAGCATTTTCCCAAAAACTACAAACCAGATTTTGTTGAAATGTTGCAAGTAAATTTATAATATATGAATGCCTCTATGATCCAAAAATCAGATCGTTTTGATGCACAGATCATGAGATATAAGCAAAATGGTTGTAGGTGATAGTGCATGATTTCCAAAATTTTATGAACTAATTTAACATGAGATTATATGGGTTTGATACGTCTTCATTTTCTAGAAATCACAAGAATTGAGTTCATAGTTTTAAAAGTATTATGGAAATCAATTTATGCACTATGTAAAAATGAAATTTTATGCCTTAAATGAGAAAGAAATTAGAAAACATCCATCATGCATAGCAATTCATCCCCCTCTCTGAAGAATTAGGATGCCCTCATGCAATGCTAGAAAATAAATAGAGGTGGTTGCTACCATCTGTTGAATTCTATGCTTGGTGTAAAACAACATGGAATAATGAAGGTGTTGAGAATGAATAAGAATAACAATGGATAATAAAGAATATGGATGACATGGTCATGAGAAAGAAATGAATGAAAGGAACACTCCCCCAAACTGAAAATAATATGTCGCTGAAAAATGGGAACTGGTAAAGATGTGGAATGAATGATGATAAATAATGCTTAATGGATATTCATTAAATTCTCCTAAATTCATAATAAAATAGAAAATTATGCTATGTTACCTCATGTTTTACCTCCAAAAAGAAAAATGTGGAATGACATATATGTACTGGAAGTTGTTGAAGCTGACATAGGCAGAGTTGGTGCTAAAAGTGATGCAAAAGGTGGAATCTAGGTAAGCACATCATGTCTGAAGAATTGTTCATGTTCACAATTTTCTCAAGCCTCTTTCATTAGTTGCAATAGTGTGGTCATGTTTCGAATAGAGTTCTCGCCCATACTTATTGTTCTCTTGTAAACAAATCACTATTTTGCATACAATGTTCTTGAATCCATAGTGTTAGTTTTGAATGGCAATAGATGAACATGCATGCAAAAATTTCAATAAGAAAAACTGATGTATACATGCAATACTAATATTTTGTCAAATCAACAAGTTATGCCAGAGTGCATTAATCATATCACATGGAATCCCATAATGTATACATTCCCCCCTCCAAAAAGAAAAGGGATTCCATGACCATAAAGCCTATGAAAAGTGTTATGCTGATGGCAAGGCAAGGGAATGAACAATAGAGCAATGAATGAAATGGAGTACACATATCAATGATAAGACAACAAGAGTTATGGTTATAATGAGAGAAGAGTGTGTAAAGATAGTTATGAATAAAAGATAGGACGCTTTGGATTGATGATAAGTTATGCAAAAGAGAAAAATGATAGCACTATGCCAAAAAGATGCTTTAGTGACAGTATTCTAGTTGAAAATGATGTGATTGATCATAAAACAATTTCTCATGCATAAAGGTTCAAAATAGGGAAACAATTAAGGAAATAACTTATCCGATAAAAAGAAAAAATAATAAAAGGGTAATATAGTAATAATTGATGATAAGATATAACTTCAATACCATAAGCAGAGCCTCTGCTGCCAGCAGGCGTCCATAGCCTCGACAGGGTTTCTTTTTAACCCATATGAGCCAGGATCCTCAATTTATAAATGGAGAATTCCAGTTATGTTCTACAGAAGGGATCAGTCTGTTGGTGTGGTAACCAGATAGCCACACTGCCATTCACCAGGATGTAGCGAAAGTGATCAGGCCGGCTCGTGATGAGACCTCCCGTTCGAAGGATAATTTGGCTATCTAATGGATCATAACCCTGGTGTGGTGGCCATAGTGGGGATGCCACTTTGTTACAGCCTTATGAATATGGTAGGTTGGCTCGTGATGAGACCCCCTATTCTCCATCTGCAAACAAAATTTTGTTGTTATGGCACATTTTTATGATAAAGAGAGGGAGGCTCAGTACTCCTTAAGAGTAGGGATGGTGGAAGAAGTTGATCATATCAATAGAAAAAAATATACCCATAATCTCATTTATTATAGATAGAGAAGATTATAACCAGGAAGGGTAGAACCAACATGGTATTAAGATGATCAATCAATATCATGTTCAATAGAAAACAATGTAGTAAAGTAGTATATAAATAACTGTGTCCCTTTGAAAATAATCTATCATCAATGAGTTGTCCTGTTAAAGATCATAATGTGAATGATATTAACTTGCTTCAAAAGAATCCTTAATTCTTGTCCTCATAAAAATAGTGTACTTTATGCCATGAAAGGGAATCATTAAAATGTGATTAAGATGAACTAGGAATAATCCCACAAGAGGAAGGAAGAGTTTCTCTCAAAAATACTCTCAAAGAGTTGCTTTTTTTAAGGAACAACAAAAACACTCAAAAAGAAAGTGGTGTTCTGTGTAGGGAACAACAAAGAAAATGCATATCAAAAAAGAAAAAATACAAACAAAAAGGTGTTGTTCCCTGTAGGGAACAAACCAAAATGCATGTGAAAAAGTGTTGTTCCTTGAGAGGAATAACAAAAAAAAAAATTGTGAAAATTTTGTTCCTTTTGAAAAGAAATAGCAGAAATGTGAAATTGTTGTTCCATCGGAAATGAACAACAAAAATGTGAAAGTGCAGAAGTGATGTTCCTTTTGGAAAGGAATAGCAAAAACGTAAAAGTACAGAAGTGTTGTTCCATTTCAGAAAGGAACATCAAAAAGTGAAAGTGCAGAAGTGTTGTTCCATTTGAAAAGGAACAACAAATGTGAAAGTGCAGAAGTGTTGTTCCATTTGAAAAGGAATAGCAAAATGTGAAAGTGCAGAAGTGTTATTCCATTCGAAAAAGAACAACAAAATGTGGAAGTGTAGAAATGCTATTCTATTCGAAAAAGAACAACAAAACATGAAAGTGCAGAAGTGTTGTTCCATTCGAAAAGGAACAAAAAAATGTGAAAATGCAGAAGTGTTGTTCCATTCGAAAAGGAACATCAAAACATGAAAACTCAGAAGTGTTGTTCCATTTTGAAAAGGAACAGAAAAACGTGAAAGTGCAAAAGCATTGTTCCATCTCAAAAAGGAACAGCAAAATGTGAAAGTGCAGAAGTGTTGTTCCATTTCAAAAAGGAACAACAAAATGTGAAACTGCAGAAGTGTTGTTTCATTTAAAAAAGGAACAGCAAAACATGAAAGTGCAGAAGCGCTATTCCATTTCGAAAAGGAACAACAAAACATGAAAGTGCAGAAGCGTTATTCCGTTCCGAAAAGGAACAACAAAATGTGAAAATGCAGAAGCATTGTTCCATTCTGAAAAGGAACAGAAAAACGTGAAAGTGCAGAAGTGTTGTTCCATTTCGAAAAGGAACAACAAAATGTGAAAGTGCAGAAGTGTTGTTCCATTCGAAAAGGAACAACAAAATGAACCATGGAAAAGGAACCTCTGACACAAAAAGTGTTGTTCATTTGAAAAAAGAACAGTAAAACGAAAATGTTTTCCCTTTAGAAAAGGAACAGCAAAAACAACAAAAGTGCACACAAATGTTGTCCCTTCAGAAAAAGAACAACAAAATGCAAGCACACAAAGAATGAATTAGCTGTTCACTATATTAATGCTGAGGATGCGTTACAGTTTGAATGAAGCAACACCTAAAACACAAAATATAAGAGATATCAGAAAAGAAACAACATTTTATTTAAAAACAATATGTAAATAAATAAATTAAGTTACAACAGCTATGATGTTATGTAAAAAAATGATCTCTTTGAAAAATGTTTTGGCAACAGTGACAAGTCATGAATCTTCAAATGGAAATCAATTATTCATATCTTCTATTATGAATCCGTTGGGTAATGAGTTGGATGAAATTGTTTTGTTTCATTTAAAATTTCTTTCAAAAATCACTCGTCCATAAATTGACCTTCTTTATTTTCCCAAGACCTGCAAAAAACGAGTACCTACCTGCAATAAAACATTAAATCATGGAGAAAGAGAGGTACGAGGGCTCCCCTAATCCAAGAATTATGCAAAAAAATTATCAAGTAATTACTCTAAGAGAACAAATCCACGGAGAAAATAACAAAGTAAAATTTATTTGTTACCTGTGGGAGAGTAGTGGCCAATCATGCTAACCTGCAGTGTTTTAATCACAATTTCTTTGTCTTTCGTCGAAATTGAGTGATTCCAAAGCCAAATTAGAGCTAATTCAAATGTTTATCACCATTAGAAACAGTTTTTAAAGTTTCAATGATATGATATTTCAATGTTAGTTAGAACAACATGTATAATAGAGTCATTTTCGATTACCTGACTTAGACCAACAGTTGATATTTCAATCATAACTTTTTCTTTTGATTTCTGATTCAAATGATTCAAATTAGAAATTAATTTATATTCATTTATTTATCTACACTAAAAACAGTTTTTGAAGATAATAAGAATTGATAGGTCAAATACTATAAAGAACAACCGGAAAGATAGAGTTTTAAGAGTGCTGATTTAGATAGACAGTCAGTATTTTGATCATAAATTTCCCATATGATATCAAAAATGCATGGTTCCAATTTAATTTTAAATTATCTTCATAGGAGAATCTACCTTAGGAACATGTTTTAAAAATTCATTCATTTAGGCCTCCAAAAACTTACTGTCCCAACTATGTTCCTGAGCTGCCGCTAAACATCCTGTCAATGTTTTGGTTCTAACTTTTTTTGTTTAAAATCCAAATTGACTGATTCAAATTGGGTTGGAAATTAGAAATCAAGGGCTACTTAGGATAGAAATAGGTTTTAAAAATATTCCCTTTTGGTCCCTCAAAACATGACTGTCTCCACTGTTTTTGCAGAAATTCCATCAAGCCCACAAGGCAAAAAAATATGATATTGAAGCATTTTTTCAAATTGGTGATAAAAGTGAACATGAGTGTTTGTAGAACTATTATTTCCATTATAATTCATCTACATACACAAATTAATCAATAAATTATCACCAATGTCGATTTGCATAGCATGTTGCAACAAAAAAAAACTAGTTTTACATAAAAAAAAAAAAAAATGCATTTATTTATTCCCTTATTTATTTTATTTTCTACACAGACCTATTTTGATTTGAAAAATGAATATGACTACATATATGAATACTTCTAGTGGAGCCATTTCCGAAATAAGGCTTCACGTATACACATACCCAAATTTGAAAAATGCATATTAATGAAAATTAGGGTATGAGAAGCTAACTTCCTTTGAAAAAATGGTATCAAAAATTGTTGAAGCATAGAGTGATGTTGGAAACAAATGATGGAGTGAAACCAATCATCAATGTATCCATTACTTTCTTGATTTCTCATATCCATCAGATCATGAAGTTCTTGAGCTTTTAAAATAGCTTGTTGATACATATTATAAGAAAGCTCATTTTTTTCCATAGCTTCTACCATTTTTGAATTTCAAACATTCTGAATCTCATTGTAAGTTTTTTCTAATGGATCATTTGAAATAGAATAGGTGGGAAGGGTGGCCAAATTTGGCAGTTCAACATTGTAAGCATGTTGTATTGGTTTATTGTGGTGAGGGTGTGGAATTAGTTGAGAAGGAAAATGTGTAAGGAATGGAGCATTGTGATGATGTGGTTGGTTGGGTTGAATTGATAAATTTTATATGCAAGCAGGATGTTGTGGAAGAGCTGATGGAGAATATGGAGAATGTGCTTGTGTTACAAGATGAGGGAGAGTAGTCATGCAATCATAAACTAAACCATGCCAAACTTGTATAAGATTGGTGTTTATATTGAAACTGACATGGGTGCCTTAGAACATGAGTATTCCATAATGGATTATGCAAGTAAGAGAATGGAGAAAAAGTGTTTTGAACCATACCTGTAGGCCATGATTTCCATGGTTTTAACCTTGTTGCAGCTTCCTCACCTCTTTGATATGATACTTCCATCCTAGATAAGCAAGAGTAACCATCTATGGTATGCTCCTTTCGGTCATTAGTGAAAAACACTTCATCAAATTCTTGATTTTTATGAACCTGCAAAGCATCCAATTTTGAACTTATATAGGTAATAAAATCAACTTTAAAATGTTCAAGTAAATCATTGATTTCAGCTCTTATGTCTCCTATTCTTGTAGCATATTTGGAAAGGAAAGAATAAACATCTCTAGAATTCTTACCAGCCTTGGAGATTCCTCTTGAATACCTTATGCACAATTCACAAACATCATCATATGACAACTGAAAAACATCATCTTTTCCTATCAGATTTAACAGTTCTAAAGATGTATCTTTGATTCCTTTAAGAAGGAGTGTTTTTAAGATCTCTTTTTCCAAATGCTTATATTTTGATTTTTGAAATTTGTATTGAAATATATCTACATACTCCTCCAAACTTTCATCTTCCCCTTGTATCATACCGAAAATATCTTCATTGGATTTGTGATAGTCTTGGTACTTCTTCAAGAATATGTTCTTCTTGTCCTCCCATGATTGAATGCAATTCCCACCTAGGCTCATGAACCATCGGAGAGTTGCTCCTTTTAGAGTAAGAGGAAACACTTTCAATCTTTGATCATTAGTACAATCATCATATCCTCTACAAAGTATTTCGAACTCAAATAAGAATGTATCTAGATCTTCATTTGCTAAACCATGAAAATTTGGTAAAGATGGGGGAATTATGTGCATTTGTGTCACTACTCCTAGATCTTTGATAGGAAATTCAAAAGTAGAAACGTGAGCCATTTCTTACCATAATATAAGATGTTTTTCATGTGTTTCTTCGAGGCTCCTTCTTCAAATGTTCTTGTCAATTAGTTAGTGAAATGGGTGGTGCTTACATCACCACTTGAGTGAAATCATGTAATTCATTTTTCAAAATTTCTATTTTTTCCCAGTTCTGTTGAAAAGCGGGCAAGGGAGCAAGGCTTTTACATGCTCCGCACGTAGGTTCTTACCTTCCACTTTTAATACCCAATTCTTTCCTAACAGACACTCATCGGATGCACACTACTCTTTTAAAAATGGCTACACTCTTCCCGGCAATGGCACCAAAATGTCGAGCAATAAAAAGGTGTATTTTTAACTCCTAATTATCTTCACATTAATTGTCAACCCAGGGATGACTTTTTATTTCAAGAGTGTACTTAGTCTGAGGTGGATATTTACTCAAGAGTAATGTTTTGCAGTATAGTGCTTAAAATACAAAAGTAAATGAATGTTGGAAATAAAATCTACTTACAGCAAAATACCTTGAAGTCTAAATCATTCATTCGGAAAAATAAGCAATGTGTCAGTCAAGGGTCCAGTAACAATAACTCATCCCTTTAGAAACTAATGTAACCAAAAGTAATCAAGGAACAAATCATCAATCTGGGGACTAGACAGGAAATTCCAATGCCCACTATAGTTTCAGATCGTTCTGCACACCCAAGCAAAGATAATGCGAATAACAAGAAATGGAATAATAGCTAGGAAATGTAACGACAACTAGTTCTTATAAACAACACCACCTTTATCTATGAAAATAAGTGCAGCAAGTGTATCCTATAGAAATCAGATAACAATCTTCACTCTAGGAATAAATCAGACATCACATGGAAATAAAACAAAGACTAATTAGCAACAGCACTCAGAGCCAAATGTAAATGCACGATAAACCAAGATGAATAACACGAACGACATGCCTTAGTATTGAGAGAAATAGTAATCTGATCTTGGTAATCCAATTGTCAGCCTTAGTTATAAATAATACGACTATCTCTTAGAATGGAACAACAACGTTCATAGATTCAACCATTGCAAGGAAATATAATCTCTAAGATGAATTCAGTAATACCAATGGTCAAATGTTACAACACAGACATTCTATAATTGAACAACAACGGTATCCTGTAAAAACCAATTATATCAGCACTTAAAGGAACAACAATGCATTGCAAAGTCAATATGATATTTCTATCTTAGAAAATGAGATTACGTAACAGAGCTGTGATGTAAAATAATAGAACATACCAGATTACCAAATAAAGCTGATAAGCAAAACACGCATGAACTATAGATATAATATATAGTAGTAGCACAATCCACCAGAGATTGGGCCCTTAGCCACCAGCGGATGTTGTTGAGTTACTTCAGACGAGAAGAATGAATAGCAACTCCCAAATTAGGTATTAATCATTTAAACTGTGAAATCATTACAACAGTTGAATCTCAGAGAATTACAACATGTGACAATCCCTTCTTCCTCCTATCCTATCATGAATAATCCACCATCATTCTTGAATCTCTAATTCTGAATCCTCAATTATCCATCATTTTTCCATCCCTTTTCCATCCCCATCTCGGATCTCTGTTTTCATTTAAATAGAGAGAGATCAGAGAGAAATTACAATAGAGATAATTACAACATGACTTCTATTACAAAAGTGGATTGATTCCAACCAATTGACCAACAAGAAAATATATTTCCATCCATCTTTCAACAAGAGCAAGGCAAATTTGGCTTTGTAGCTGAGATTTGGAGGACGGCCACAACAACAAATCTGACAAAATTTTGCTCAACAAACTCTACATTTCTCTCAATACAAACCGAATTTGGGCAGACCATTTTCCATAGAAGTTAATTGGGTCCGTTCTGGACAAAACCCATGTTCCAAATTTTCTAGATTCTTCTTCATTTGCTCAGAATCTCAACCACAAAGCTATCACTTCTTATTCTAGCAAATTTCTGAGTTGGCACTTTTAATGATCAAATCTTCAATCTGGAACTTTTCTTGGAGGCTAAAAATAATGAATAATGTTACAACTATTTTATTAAAACTATCATTGATAAAATCATGCATAATCATTAATTTATTAGAAATAAAGGAGAAGAAATAATATTCATCCATAAGAGCATAAATCATTTATAAAATGAGTTTATATAATAAATTATAATAAATGATATGATAAAGAAGAGTAAAAATGGATAAAATAAGTGTTAAAAAGTGGTCGTATTCACGACCCAACAGTCCACAAGGATGTGATAACGGTGATAACCAATACATGAAGGTGGTCTATCTAGTATCCTACGGAGTAGTCCATAAGGATGAGACATCAGTGATAACCAATACAACACATTCCCAACAATGAAAGTACTAAAAAAATCGAAGTAGTTCAACTATATTAGTACAATTGAAACAAACATGTATTAAAAATTCCCAAATAATAGTCTTACAAACATGTACAAAACATGCATGAAGACACACTGGCCTTAACATGATTTTGAATTAAGAAAAAATCCCAAAACACATTTGTACACCATACATCACTAGTCCCAGTAGTGGGACATTGGAGCCACTCCTTACTCCTAAAAGAACTGACTGAAAACTCTCAAGTCTATGTGGCACGAGTGAAGGTGAAAAGTCCTTGCTCATTCAATGGGAGGCATATACATATCTAATGGTGATGCTTAACCCTCATGACTCTTGCACTACCCTCATGACTGTTCAACTTCCTATGGCTTTTCAACTGACATGATTCTTCAACTTCTTGTGTGCGTCCATTGAACTTTCATTTTAGATTACATTAAGCTACAACAGACATGGCCCATAGTGGTGATGTGGCTTTAAAAACTCATGACACGACATGACATGACACTACTCACATGTACTGGTTGGTTGTGGTGTGCATGTCAAGCTACTGTGCTGCTAAGTGATGGATGTGGTCTCGTGTGTTCTTTGTATTCTCCTCCACATGCCTTGATGTTGCGGGGTCTTCGATGGTCTTGGTCTTGCAACATGGTTTCATGCATGTGATCCTTTTGGTTTTTGCTTCTCTCATCCATCCAGCTACAGGTAATTCTTCCATCATGTCCACTCCTTGTTCATACCATTTGTCATCTCACCATGTCCTATCAATATACATTTTCGTACAATTCACTCATGACAGGATGACATCAAATCCAAAACCTCCTTCTTTGGCATGATACATTTTTTCTATGTTTCAGCTCTATGACATATGATAGGTTGGGAGAGGTCCCAATTAATGTTCATTGTACAGTTCTAGTTGATAGGGAGGAGGACTGATCACTTAGAGTGCATAGAGCGTAGCTCAGGCTTAGATAAGGGACTCTAGGGTAGAGTCTTCACTCTCAGGGAAACTGCACAAAGGCCATTAGGAGGTAGAATTGCATAGTTAAGGACACTAGTGGTAGCTGCAAGGTGGGACCCTGAGGGACACCTCTGTGCAGTTTCCAGAGGGAAGATAAGGCAAGATAGTAGAGGGACAAGAGGAAACATTTACACATTTTTTTAGAGTAATGAGCCCCGGCTGAGGGAAGTCACTAGGATGAAATCTCTACGTAATTTCTAGGAGCAGTGTAGGCTATGTTCTATGTACAATGTTGGGTTCCAACAAGCGAGAAGGAGGCATGATGACTTTTCATGTGAAGTGCATAGTTCAAATAGGCAGTGAGACAGTTTTTGCGCAGTTCTGGGAAGAAAGAAAGACTACTTATCTTTGGGATTGCATAGTGCAACTGACCCAGAGGAAAACCTCAAGCATTATGCAGTTCCACACAATAGAGAAGCACCACTGGGGGCTGAGACTATACAATGTAGCTCAGTCAAGGTTCAGTGAAGTGAAGTTGCTCCATCAAGAGATTTTCGAGAAAATGGCTAAGTGTGAGAGGAAAGTGAACTTATGATGACTTGACATTGTGGTCACACACTTAGAATACTTCAACAACATGAGAACACTGACCATCGAGACAATATAGCAAAGAATGACCCTCTATGGGAAAATCTAGAGGTGAAAGTGACAAGTGCCACACTTGGGATAGATGTTTGGCTGACCTTGACAACACTTTCCGGACATTGGTTACAACTTTATGTGTGGGTATGACACATGTTCACATAGCTAGGACAACCCAAGCACACAAAGGAAAACTTTCAAAATCATGAGAACGAGATTCACAAGCATGACAAAATAATCAATGTGTCAAAGATGACAGTTGGTTAATGGGTGAAAAAGACTTTGGCAAAGCTCAAGGAATGATCTCAAGTGTTTGCGAGCATCAAAGCAACAACCAAGGAAGGCTCCGAAATTTGAGTGAAATCCAACATTTTGGAGGGTGTTGCAGCCACTGCAACACTTGGTTTCACACTGGTTGAATGCTAGCTTCTCTATTTTGGTTCATTTTCTAGTGCGGGACCTTGGGCCTTCAGGGAGTATTAATTGATTATGTAGATTAGTTCAGCTTCCCCACTTTCCCTATGGATAGACATGGTTTTCCTTGTACCTGTTAACACCCAGGTTGTTCTCTTTGACTCCCAAGAGAATACGGCCGGGGTAACCACTAACCAATCTTTGGGCTGCAGTTTCTAGCCCAGCTGCAGTCAGAGAGGGCTCTCTCTATCAGGTTTATCACTGCTTTCAGTGTGGATTTTAGGCTAGTTGTGAGATGAGTTTCTTGGTTGTTTTTTGTATATTTGGTTGGGAGGATGCTTCTGCTTCCTCTATAGTATATCAAAATAGATAATTAATCCATTGGGCAATGGGGTCTAGGAGTGTTTCTCTTGAAATCTTGATTTTTGGTGAGGAGGAAAGCTACAGGGCCTGTGTACACTTCATGGAACAAACTGTGAAATTTTGATAGTGATGCATATACAACTAGTAATGAGCAATGAAGATTTCGTTACTTTAGGCTGTATATCTGTGAAAGAGGCATGTCATCTAAGAGCAATCACTTGAATTCTTAAAACAACAATGCACAGTAAGGATATGGCTTAAAGGTAGCACTCAAGAATTACACTTTAAACGCTTTAGCAGAAGAAAACATACGAGGCAGTTCGGATTGAGCTCAGGGTAGTGAATGACTAAATCCTGAGGCTATCCTTTTTCTTTACTGTCTAGAGTTTTAAACACAGAGGAAACATGAGAAACAGGAAATATGAGCAACATATGGAATAACTGGAAACATTCATAACGTAGTGAGCCATGAGAAAACTTATTGAGTCATGTAATGAACAGGAATCCTGCAACTTTGAGCCACACACCATCAAGAGACCAAGAGAGAACACCTCATTGAAGAAAGTCCCACTGCCTTTGTATTAAACTGTCCGAGAAATTTACAATATCAGGGTAGCAGAGAATATCTCAGAAAAGAAAAATCTTACATCCGGAGTCCAACCCTTCTTAAACAAAATGAAGGGCAATATATAGAAGCTTGTTACAAAATATCTCAGGCATGAGTCATCTGAGCGGAAAAATATCTCTTACATTGGGATAGAGAAAGTAGATGAGAAGTTATTACAATCTTAAATGAGCTATAAAGGCTATTAACTGCTGTCAGAGCAATTTTGACATCTGGAGCTTTCTGGAGTCGGTTGGAGTCGGTTGAATGCTTTGAATTAACTGCTGAGTGGCCTTGTATGCGGCTGTATGTCCTTTTGATGAGCTGTCATGGTCCTTCTGCTGAATTTGTCTTTAAGTGCCTTAAATGCTTGCTTTATCCTTATGCTGTCCTGTATTTTCCATCCCTCTCAAACATTTCATTTAGTCTTGATCCTTCCATCTTTCATTTAGTCTTGATCCTTCCGTACGGAACTATACAAACCATGAATTCCATTACGGGAAAAAGCCTTTGTCTGCATGGTGGATTTCACATAAGTGTCTTGAGCAGAGCCATCTTGAGGGATGAGGAAAATATCCATCTTCATTTCCATGTTGTCCTTAACAACTGATTTCTGATCTAAGTCATCTGAGCCCTTACTTATATTATCTGCTTTAAAAGTATGTGGCCTTATGACTGCTTTTGACTTGGCCTTTTGGTAACCGAATGCCTGAAGCTAACGTGGCAGAATTCTGAGCACGGATTGCCACCAATCTTCTTTGGGCATCTGGTGTCTTCTGATTTTGATGAGAGTCTCATCAGCCTCTGTGTATTTGAAGAAATTGGGAGGAGTTTC